>JAECUM010012904.1:0-85473 GCA_016617855.1 Megalonaias nervosa
TATATAAGTTGATTTGAAAGTACAACCTGAAAACATCAGAACTGACAACTGTAGAAATATCTAAAGTACTAAATAATGACTAGGTTTCCTGTGTATGTCTTCTTTGTTACTTCAAGCACCAGAAGTACCCGCTGAAATCATTTTGGAATATTTTTGTTTAAATTTCACGAAGCAAATTTTGACGGATATGTTCGAAAATAAACTGATTATCAATTGTTATGCAAGTTACCACGGTAGCATTATCATTAACCTGAAATAAAATTTAAGCCTGTACAAAAACATGTATTATGTCTATTTCTTATATCAGGATGTGATACAGGAAAATACGGTTATAACTGCAATGAAACATGTGGTCATTGTTTTTACGGCAATAGCAATTGCTCCACATCAAACGGACATTGCACAGATGGTTGCAAAGCTGGATGGCATGGTGATGATTGCAAGAAAGGTATTGACTATTTTCAGAATAAATGAAGCGCATTCGAAACCTAGATATGATATTGGTAATCTGCAAAAGTATACATCTTCTCCCGTTGACAGAATCTTAATGTCGCATAAATGAGCGAAGCATAGCGGCCGACCAACGTTCTTTACATTTATACCTACAACAAGCTTGGCTATGAAAGTTCCAAAGTCGTTTTTCCTGCAGACATGCATGTAGTTACAATAATCATGACCAGTTTCCCTGGACTTGAAAGTTTTCAAATACACACGATCACTAACTTAACTGAAGACTTTATTTTAGAAGTTCTTTGTGATATACTCAGTAATTTTGATTTCTGAAACGAAACATTGATATGAACAAAGGTTGAGACTTAAAAAAAAATGCGTATTTAATTTTTTTAAATCAGGATGTGAAGCAGGAAATTACGGTTATAACTGCAATGAAACATGTGGCAATTGCTTCTATGGCAAAAGCAATTGCTCCACGTCAAACGGGCACTGCCCAGATGGATGCAATGCTGGATGGCAGGATGATGATTGCAAGACAGGTATTGACTATTTTCATAATAAATGAAGCGCAATCAAAACATGTACATAATAGTAATGTTACTCGATAATCTTTACAATTTTAATACAAAACATTTAGATACACAGAGATTGAGACTTAAAAAAAAGCGTATTTAACGTTTATTTATTTCACGATGTTAAGCAGGAACATATGGTGATAAATGCAATGAAATATGTGGTAATTGCTTCAACAGTAATTGCTCCTCTTCAAACAAACACTGCACATATGGATGCAAAATTGGATGGCAGGATGATGATTGCAAACGAGGTATGGCTTATTTTCAGAACAAATAAAAAGCAATCAGAACGTAGATGTGATATTTGTACTATCCAGTAGTATACATACTCAACATATAAAGACATTGTAAAGCGACAGTAATCACGTATTAAGTAGTTAAAGTAGACATGATCAATTAGCCTAGACATGAAAAGTTTTCATATACACATGATCACTAACTTAACTGAAGACTTTAAAACCTGAACTATTTAATGTTTATTTCTTTTACTAGGATGTGAAGCAGGAAAATATGGTTATAATTGCAATGAAACATGTGGTAATTGTTTCTACGGCAATAGCAATTGTTCCACATCAAACGGGCAATGCCCAGATGGATGCAAAGCTGGTTGGCAGGGTGATGATTGCAAACGAGGTATTACATATTTGTTTAGAGCAAACGCATATGCCACCAAATCCTATGTGAGCTATTGGCACTCTGGAGCAGGGGTCAGCAACCTATTTTACATAGCGTGCCACTTTTTTCCGGATTAATTACAAAATGAACGAGCGCGTGCCACCAGTGAGAGAGTAAGAGAGTAACACTGTTAAAATAGAGACTTTTGGCTGCCTTTCGCTTGCCACACAAAGCCTCTTGAGGAGCTACCTTGTGGCACGCGTGCCGTACATTGCCGACTCCTGCTCTGGAGTATTATAATATGGTGAAGACAAATCGTCTTTTTTTTCTGAGGTACTGATGGAAGTCTCGTCATACCTAATTGATACTTATTACCTTCATTAGGGTCACATAATTTGAACAGATAATTGGTTCATATGAAAATTAGCCTACTAGTTGTTTATCCTCTACTCAGAATTGCTGCTATAGCAAAAAAATCTTTTGCCGTATTTATTAAACATTTTCCAATGAGCATAATCTTTTGTGTTTTAAATTCTTGAACCTCACTGCAAAATTTAGTGCAATTGTTTTTAAATTTAATTTTATTATTTACACCTGAAATAGACAAATCGTAAGATGTTTTCCAAAATCTAATTATGCTTTCAGTCATATTCATTTGGCGTTTGACGTGCTGTATATTTTTGTTATCTTTGTTAAATCGTTATTTGTCTACAGATCCAATATTCTGATTAGGTTAGCTATTATTTTTTGCACGTGTCAGTATTTTTATTAATTTGTTTTTTTATTTTATTTTAATGTATTTATCATTTTCTTGGGTTTCATTATTGAAATCTCTCTGTGATTGCCACACCTGCCATTCTAAAGTATACTGTTTTTCAACAGATAATTTATTTATATGGCATTATTCCAAAAGGGTTTAACTCGCTGCTTAGACCACCTTCTAATGATTGCAACTAAGTCAAATGTTAGATATTTCGTCGTCTTTGACGAGTCTCCATGCACAAGAACATATGCATTTACTAAATGTAGGTGATGGATGGCAGTAGATTATGTATTTGAACTCTATATGAAAACATTACTATCTAAAATAATTCTTCTGTTATCAACACTCAGTTTCTAACCTCTGAGGTTTAAATAGCACTCTGTTCAATACCTAATCCTTTACTGACAAGGTTTTCTTCCAAGTCTTGATATCTTTTCAATTATTTTTTTCCAAGCTTTATGTATTTCATTATGAAAACATCTTTGAACCAAATCGACTATTAGCCGCATCAATTTTTGTGCTGGGTCAGTTAGACTGAATAATTCGGTTATAGCTGAGGTTTCAATCCCTGTCAATTGTATTATCTACAGTAGCATTTTTAAGTCTGACATCGTCTTATTGTTATTGTTAACACAGAAGTCAAAGTCAATAGGACCTTTTAACATTATATATATATATATATATATATATATATATATATATATATATATATATATATATATATATAGTGATATATATATATATATATATATATATATATATATATATATATATATATATATATATATATATATATATATTAAATGTCACAATTTATTATAAATGGATAACGAATGTAACGAATGCTATATATATATACCATGGATGTCCATCACATTTCTGTTTGCAGTTAAGACGCGTATCCTCATAATTTTATTGCATAATTTTATTGCATCCCTCTATAATAATTTGCTACGAGCATTATCAATATATGACACTATGACTCAGTGAAACATATTTTAACCGGCAAAGACTCAAGTAATCAGGAATTGTTAAAATTAGTGTAATATTTAGCGTTTCGGATGTGTTTGGCGTCATACTAAGTTTCCGGACACGGGGCTGTTGGAGCAAGGTATTCATTTACTATTAGGCAAAAACCTAGATACAGAAAATGTTGTGGTTAATCCACCTCTAACTGACAATCCGTGTTTGGGTCAAATAATACATGTCATTAAAAGCAAAATCCATAATTTGTAAAGCTTACACGTTTCATTTTCATTCTTTCGATGAGGACACCCTTGGTCTAGATTTTGATCAATCAATAAGTATTGATAATAATGATTCTAATCAGTGTGACAGAACAATAAGCACTCATTGTCGAACATAAACAAGAATTAATGTTTGTTTCAGAGGGCTATTGCTGAAATGGAAGCACATCAGTTTGTTATTTATGGAACAGTGGGGCTCTTATGACAAAATAGAGACCACCTGAGGTACTCGTAGAGAGCAATCAAGTTGTCATTCCGAGGTCATATCGACATGAAATACTTAGTCTAGCCAATGAAAGTCACTTGGCTGGTCATTTAGGAATCAGTAATAGTTATCGCAAGATCTTGAATCATTTTTATTAGCCGAATCTTAAAGTGATGTTTGGAAATGCAGTAGATCTTGTCACGCGTGTCAAATGGTAGGACAACCCAATCAGAAAATACCTAATGCTTATATGCAACTTATTCCTGCATTTGACGAACCATTTAGTAGACTAATGATAGGTCGTGTCGGTCCATTGCATAAGACCAAGTTAGGCAACCAATTCTTAGTAATCATATTGTATCTTCAAGATTTCCAGATGTATTTCCTTTGAGGGATATTAAAATTTATGCCATAGTAAAAGCTTTGGTGAACTTTCTTCTTACACTTGTTGGTCTTCCTAAATATGTCCAGTCTGATCAAGCGTCAAATTTTATGTCTGGAATTTTTTAACAAGTTCAGCATGGATTAGGCATTCAACAGTTCCAATCTTCTGCATATCAGCTTCAAAGTCAAGGTACTTGGGAAATATTTCACAAAACGTTGAAGAAAATGATTTGCTTTGATATAGGAAAAGCTTGAGATGACGCGATTCATTCGCTTTTATAGAGTCAGTTCAATAATCATCGGGTTTTAGCCCACTTGAAATGGATTTTAGACATACCGTTCATGCATGTTTTAGAACAGAAACTTTATTCAAATGAAAACTCAAAGATTAATCTTCTTGACTATGTCGCTTGTGGTGTTGAAAGAACTAACTTGCAATCTACTCAGTCAAACATGGTGATGGGATTCAGGCTCGTTTGCCCATCCTCTTCAGGCTAGGTATTACAGTCCTTATGCAATTGAAAAGAAAGCAATGATTAAATAATGTCATTAACACTATTGGGAAGCGAAAACACAAACAACCTTGTCATACAAATATGTTCATGGAATATTTTGATAGAGATATCACTGTTAAATATTTAATCGATATAGTTGTACCGATTCCAAACAGTCAGGATGTAAGCGACAAAATGCAATCTGACTGTAGTCTCTTTGGTTTATCAAACCCTCGGAATTCATAAATATTAAAAAACCTGGACCAGAAACCTTTACATCAACATCCACGGGAAAGGAGTGAATTGATACAGCTATTATATAACTACTTGTTTCCTGATGTTCCAACAAGAATAAATAGAATCTGTCAAGACACTGAGATCGTAGGTTCTACACCTGTGAAACAGCCTCCTTACAGGATGAATCCTCTTCAAGCAGGAATATTTGAAAAAAAGAAATTCAATATTAACTGGAGAATTATTTTATGGAAGCAAGCAAACGTGGAGTTTACAATGTATTCTTGTGCCTAAATACCAGATCCTACATTCCGTATGTGCACTAACTATAAACAAAATCAACAGTGTCACCAAAACGGATTCCTTTCCAATGCCAAGACTAGATGATTGTATCAACGAAATTGGAAATGCGACAGATGTCACTAAGTCTGATCCCTTAAAAGAATTCTGGCAAATTCCACTCACTGAAAGAGCAAAAGAAATCTCAGCTTTCATAAGTCCATATGGTTTTTCTTAGAATAAAGTGATACCATTCGGAACGAAATATTTTTCGGCAACATTCCAGCGTCAACAACGATGCTCGGGAATACCACTAGGGAATGAAACCATTCGGAAAGTCTTTGATTGACTCGGTGATTCAAATCTGATGCTTAATTTATGCAAAAAAAAAAATGTGTTTTGTCATGCTTGTGTAAGATTTTTAGGATATATTGAATTAAAAGTTAAAGTTCAACCTATAGAGGCTAGAACCAAAGCAATCTCTGAATTTTCTGTGTCTATCAGTAAAAAACAAATGATGCGAGATTTGGGTTTTGCTGGATATTTTGTTCAAATAATTCCTGATTTGCAGATCCACTGCCAAATTTGTTGAGTCAGAAATCCAAGTTTCACTGGTCTTAAAATGTCAGAACTCTTTGGTCAAATTAATTGTAGTAGTTCTTTCAGCACCATATTTCACACAATTATTTCGAATGTCTGTTAATACAAGTAATGTAGGGGTTGGTGGTGCATTGTTTCCAGAAGATAAAAGGGGTGTGGTTCTTCCAGTGTGCCATTTTTTTAAAAAAAGACTAGACAAGCATCAGAAAATTTTTAAACGTATATTAGTTCAACTCTTTCTCTAGCTATTATATTCAATGATTACAATCTAATCGTTTCCATTAAGAAAATCGAAAACTTACCCACAATTGACAAAAAGCGAAGCACACAATGCAAAAAAATATCCATAACACGTTTTTTATGTTACATAATTTAAGACCCAGCGTCGTGTCGCTTTATAAAGTTGGGACTGCAAGTTCTTTGCTAACCTTGTTTTAGGTTTGCTTGCTATCTTCTATATGTACCATTTTTTGACAAGGAAATTTTTTAGATATATCAAATTATCTCTGATACTGATCAAAAGTTTAATAACTATTGACATGCAATGTTATTTACAAGTGGTGAAAATAATTTGAAATGTAAAACATGTGGAGAAAAGAACTATCAGAAACTTCAAATTTTGCTATAATGATTACAGTATATTACTGAGTAAAACATGCTATGAAAAAATAAATTACATTATAGATAACGATACTACATTGATAAAAACCTAAGGATATCAATCTTAGCAAGAAAAGAATTTTACAATACATTAATTAAATCCACCAATGAACACATTAGGAGTTCCATCAATAAACCATCTATCGTAAATTGCTAAACTTCAATTAAGCTGACGTTTTCAGCGAATTTGATTTAAACACAAATCACTTTATACTATGTGCCTTGTTTATATATCTGATCCAGGCCATATCAAGTGGCAGCATGGAAAGAGATATAATATGATACAAAGAAAGCTAAATCATTTTGGATGTCCAACTTTAATCTTGAATAATCTAAAACAGAATTGCTTAGTGTTTGGTCAATGGAAGACTAAATCGCATAAAAGAAGGAGACTCTTGAAATAAAAACAATGGTTATTGGCATAAATGTCTCAGCAATAAAGAAGTGGGAACACATTCTCCTTCATGGATGATACTATCTTTAGTTTGAAGTAGTTTTGTCAGTATTTGCATATTCATGTTTTTTGTAATAGATGAACTTTGGAAATCTACGTTTGAAGTTACCAAATTTGCACTCAGTGCACATAGAGGCAAACCAAGGTTAAACGCGATGAAGAATCTAATTCCCATTATGTCAACTTCCTTCATTTTCTTAAAAGCTGTCCAGTTAAAGGAATCTGATAAACAAGAATGTTACATTGTCATTTAAACCGTCTGAAAATTATAAAGACAGTTTAGCATTTCTAGCATTTACAAAGATTTTACATTTATTCTTAATTTTGTCTCGTTCATTTTCTCCAACTCTCTTTCAGTTGTTTCTTGTACATTTTCTCCAACTCTCTTTCATTCAAGTTTATACCGATTATCTCTTTCTATGTTCCATTTAAAATAGGTACCTTCAATATATATTTATACTTGTTCACATTATTACTAAGTGTCTTCTATGTATTAGAATGCGGAAGAGGAACGTACGGCTACGGATGCAACGAAACCTGTGGCAATTGTTTCGAAGGGAACAGCAGTTGCCAGCCGACAGACGGACGGTGTAAGAGCGGCTGTGAGACAGGGTGGCATGGTGACATATGTAAATTAGGTATGTCATTTTAAATCACTAAATGTATCTTGCTCGATAATGTTTATCATAAACACCTGTCACGTGCAATCGTTCTCACACATATAATAACAGGGGTGGCTAACTAGACGACCATTGAGATCCGCAATACGTTAGGCAATATTGGAGAGAGCCATCCATATAATTTTGCAAACATATTTATATGTCAAAATAAACATTTTCCCTTAAAATTAATGTCATTGATAACTCATCTTCCTAGCAATGTTTCTGTAGCATCTGTAAGGTAAAAACATAAAATAACCGCTTGTGAACATTATTCAGTGCTATATTGCAAATGTTGATATAAATAAAACTAAAAGAAATTAAATTAGTTTAGGTACGTCATAAGAGCTGCACCACCGCCTTGCGAAAACCGCATGCGGCTCGCGAGCCACGCTGTGGTCACCGCTGTATTGTAATGTACATTTCTGATAGTGTTGTATTGAATATGATAGTATATATGAATTATTTATATATAAGGCAATTATATGCAAACACGTAAACTACACCAAAACAATTATTCTTATTTTAGTATATAAAAAATGTGTCAGTGTCTCTTAATAGAAGAAAGCATATCAGAATAGTCGATTGATACCCATTTAAATGGCTAAGATAATTATGAACATATCTTCATCCTTCGATTCATTTCAAAATCAATAATGTCAAGGTTACCGTAAACGTATACAAACTTTAATGAAAAAGACTGTTTTGCAAGGTTAATATTATACAGGATAATTGGTATTAAAATCATTGACGTTGGTTCTGCTACGCAGCTTTTGTCTAAAACAGATCGAAGCGCGTTGCTGACTTAAAGTTAGAGTGAAGCTCTTCAAAAATAGAAAATTCAATGATTCATGTGGCAACCAACATTTCAGTTTACAATGCCTATTTGCATAAATATATTTTCTGATAAAAGTTTCGCCTTAAATTATATATATATATAGTAAGATGTTGTTGATATTATAGACTTGAAACCCGTTACAATATGCTTTGTATTATTTGGGCTTTTATTGCAATGATCTTATCTCGAGGTTTTGCCAAAAATAACTTTTTCCACTGTATTTAAATTCATAGTCAGTGAATGGGCCCTTCAGTTTCTGCAAATATATCATTGTTCGTTGGGTCTTTACATTCGCTATTATCTACAGCCAGAAAATCCATCCGAAAAGACTGGCACACCTCGAAAAATATTGAATTCACACAATGTGTCTCTAGATGAGTATATTTACATACTATAGTTATACAACAGCTGTACTGGAAACGATACCATAGGACGAGTATTTGAAAAGTTGTTTTGTTTCTTTTGTCACTCTCCAAGGGTGTGATGGAGGAACATACGGCTTAAACTACAATGAAGCCTTCGCTACTGTTACATCGGGAAAAATGATATTCTGAATACATATGTTCCAATTTTGACTGTAATATTATGCCCATTCTCTTTGAAGTTTAAAGCAGAATGATGTGCTATGGCAATCCTTAGGTGGTATTTGTGAGAAGATTTTTATTGTCCATTGTTATATTGAAGCAATTTTAAATGATTTGCAAATTTTCATATATTATACATCAATATTAAATAAAGGTTTTTATTCGAATTCAGTTAAGATACATTATGATGGAATACGGTTTATATAACACATTTTGAGACTATATTTTACAGGCATTATATTTGTCATTTTATAATTTATTTTATATAACTTTTACAGAGTTTTAACATATTCACCTTTGATCGTTATCTTGCTTTACTCCACGTGTACGTTTATTTGTGAATGGTCTCTTTTCCGTAACGTTTTCCTCCTGCTGCAAGTTTAGCTATATATTTATAGGACTAAATCTTTATTCCCCATTATATATCCAGCATTACGCCCACGTGCTGTCACATATATACATGCATACATACATAAATACGTACGTACGTACATGCATACATATGTACGTAGGTACGTACGTACATACATACATACATACATACATACATGTCTGGATCCAAGTAGTTTGAATCTAATACATAATTGTATCACATCCAAAACATTGTTTTTAGATTCTATCTAACAAGCTTCTGTATAGATCAGCTATCTCACATTAAACAAGGAAGGTAGAAAGAAGAATACACTGAAGATGGAACGCAAGAGTTAGTAGAGCATGATGAGTAGAGGGTGTGGAGTATTTCTATATCAAAATAAATAAATTCATAAATTATTAATTTCAAAACCAAAACAAAATATTAAACCAACAAATGAATATCGATAGGACAAGAAAGGGAGAATAAATATAAGGCAACAAAATCTAAAGTGAAAACAAGTTGCAGATATAACTAGAAAGAAAAGAACAAATATAAGCCAAAGAATATACAGTGCAAACAAGTTGTAGATATGACTAGTATAATAAATATAAGCCAAATAATCTAAAGTGTAGAGAAATTGTTGATATGAGACCAATGAAAGTCATCCAGATAGCAATTTATTTTTGCGAGCTTTAGCCATTCATTTGCTTGGAATGATTCTGGACTTATATGTTGATTAAAAAAATGTGTCTACTTTACAAAAATATAATAATATAGTCTGATACATGTGCTATTTAATTCTGAAGGATATATTTTTCTAAATCAATGCCATTTCATTTGTCCGAGGATGGATCATTAGTTTGCTTGGAATGATTGTTTTATATTTTAGTTCTCAAATGTGTTTCTAGATATGTAATATTTAACACGAATTAACAGAAAATAACAATAACAATATATATGCAAATTTGCTTTTTAAACATTTCATTTAAAAATGACAAACAAAAGAAAGAGGTTAAAAATAATCATTATGTGAGGACCTTATAATAATCCCTAAATAGATACACTGAAAAAACATCTGACACAATTCATTGGATACACGTGTCTGTATTGCAGGATCAATTCATGATATAGACGCATGACTAACCTTAAGTTTCCATGAAATTATGTACTGTCAGATATACTTTAAACGCTCATTATCGAATATGGCTGAACGACAACAAACAGTAGAATTTGTTGAATATTTATGTTTCCAGCTTGAGACTTCTTAAGTACAAGGCTAGAGTCAAAGTGCAAGTTTTATCTTTGTTTGCTTGGATATATTGAAATGGACAAATAGCCAGAACTCATCATTGTGCCATGCCTAAGTTCCAAATTTTTTGAGACAACAGTTGATCATGAAATTCAATCATTCATGTACAGTAGCTTTACCTTGTGGTTGCGGTCTTAATGGTAACAATGGTTTTTCCAACACAGATGGAGAAAAATGCCAAATATGTAAAACAATGAATATGCCGGTGAATAAATATCGATCACACAGTAACCTGAAAAACAAAAAACTGTTAAACTTATAACTAAGGTTTCGGTTCAAACAATTAAATGGAATATGGTAATAATTCAAAGATACGTTGGTGTCTTACATAGTCAGTGGAACTGAACCAACATTGATAATCTCTGGGGAGTGATCGTTATTTAAGGATGGTCATCAAACGGCGTATATCTGCGTTAAGAATTTTGTATGTTTACATAAGCCGAAGATTAAAAGGGACACTAATTTACGGTCAGATTAGACAAGCTGGTCAAAATACTGTGTAAGGATATGCCATGCAGTTATTTTTGGATGTCGTAAGAGGGTATCCAGTATATTCCGTATTCACCTACAGATGTTTCCTGATCGTATGAAAGCAGAAAATGATGAAAACAAGAATTCATTAGGAATAAAGTCCTTGAGATTTGGTTAAATACCTTTGTCCCCATATTTTCAGAAATGTACATACAGTTAAAAAGTTATAAAGCTGGTGCGCTGGTTGAAAGGAAATATTAGTGTTTATACATCGTTATTATAAGTTACGGATTGAATGAAAGAGCTCCATGGAATGTATGTTGCGCAAATCAAAGAAAGAAGAGTGCACCAGTATGATCCATTGTAAATTGTAAATCATTATATATGTAATAATAATAATAATAATAATAATAATAATAATAATAATAATAATAATAATAACATTAATAATAAACATTTTGTCCCCTTTGGGACCATTTCACCGGTTCTCGACTCTACCCCCATGGCATATTTAGCTCTTATGTGACCTTAGCACATTAATGTTTTCCACGGTAGTAAAAGCACACCAAACCAAGTGATGTAAGTGATCCAGTCATTGTGGTACAGAATGAAGTAACGTCTGTCAGTGCCCCCATGGGTCTAGTGGGACCAAAACCATGGTATTCATACTACTCTTCATTCAATGGCAGAATGCGTTGTACTGATACAGACAAGCCTATAAGTAGCGATCAATACAAAAGCAATGAATGCGTGAACTGTCTCTACTATATATAACGCACGGTATTGATATTTTTTCTCCACAGCAATACTACACAGTGCGATAAAGCATATTTTGATTTTGCAATTGACAAAATAAAGACGAAACTATAATACTGAAGAAATGCTTGTGATTATCTTTTATATACAAAAGCTGAGTGGTAAACAAGTTATTGATTCCAAAAACATACCTAAGAAATTCTTGGAAGTCAGTAATAAATGCGTAAACCTACCAAGTGACTGGAATAGCAAATTAAACACGGATAAACGGAGATCGTTGTATCGTCTGAATGCGTCATACATGTTCATTAAAGAAGCACAGAATATATTGTACGCATTCTCCAAAACAAATACAGAGCACATTGATAAGTTAGTGATTGTGGTAGTAAACTTAGAAATAGAACGAAATCAACTTGGGTAGATTGTTCAGGTAAATAAAACTAAAACGAATCTGCAGGATATCCTGCATGAAAGAGTACACCCTCTAAAGAAACATAATAACTCGCCCACTTCATCTGAAGCGAGTGACAATTAGGATGAGGACAGTGACGAAATGTTCAAGAGTAGGCTATTTAAACAAAAAGCAACGGAGCAAAAACGACTGAGGAAATTTATCACCGCTCCAGGACATTTGATATAATTGCATAAAAGAGCACAAAGTCCTTGTCTTATTTGAGTTGGTGTAGCACTTACTGAAGCTATTCTGAGCTCAAGGATGGGTTATTTGATCTCATTTGGGCTGATGCTGGGCGCCAATTTATCTTATCCGCATTTGCAGATAAATTTAATCTACGTTTGTTGCAATATTTGCTGTCGATACCAATTGCGTCATTATTTCTGAGAAAGCCTGATTTCAACATTTTAGTTAAGATAAAGTCGCGAAATGGACTCTAAAAGGCTCGCTCTCCGCCTAACCCTGACGTCAGTGTACCACCTGATGCGGAGGAGGAGGTAAAGCAGCGACGAGTGGCATCCATACTCAGTCAGCTTAAGAACCAGGGAAAAGGATATGAGTATGTTTCCGCCCATTAGACAAACTCTTGTACGTATGTTTTTAAGAAGCTCTATGGCATTGGGACGCAACAAATGCAAAGATGCCTGCCTTGGAAAATACGAACCCTGTGGCAGAACATGTCATTATGAATATTGTAGAACACGCAAATATTACGTAAGGGATAAGGGGCACGACCCTGCAGAAATGTGGGATCGCGATCAAATCACGTAATCAACTCTGCCAGCCTTGTGAATCTGTTTGTGAATACTATGAAGCGCGCAGAAATAAATCAAAACCACAAACACCCCTGACTGTCTAAGTACTAGTAGATACCACAAAAACACCCGCAATAAAATAGACAAAGATGAAATACTAACCAGGATTGAAACGATAGCAGTTTCTGATCCTAACAAACTTCCAAAAAATAAAACAAGCCATCAACATAATTTTTCATTTAGGATTACAATTCGCCCTCCCTTTAATATAAACATGCATACAGTGCCACAGCTACATCGGCTCGCAGGGCAGCTTGGAATACATATACCAGGACGTATGAGAAAGGCTGACATACTTGAATTAATGAGACCCGTGTTTGTACGATAAAGCAACTAAGGCAGTTTGCAAATGAAGATATTTTCAGAATACCAAGAGGCGCAAGAAAAGCTGACATCCTTGAGGTATTAGACATGTTTGAACAAAACCATCTTCGTTCTTAAGATGAACAAAAACGCTATCGCTACTGAAGAGGACGAGTACATTATTGCAAAAATACAACAATCAGAAATACCAGAATTCAAATGTCAGAAACGTATTGGTGAGTTAGAAAATAATGTGGCCATTATCCCGCCCACCTACACAACTAAGACGCTCTACAACTGCTGACAAATCTAATTCATGGAATCGTAGCGGTGTTACAAAATTTTGGTCACTCTGGTGTGAAAGCTAACATTCTCCTTAGCTCGCAGTGGGATATCGCACTATGTGTGGATAAAGAATCTTGCTCTGTTACCTAACCGACACAGCAAGCATCACAGCAAACAGGTATCCATGGAAACGTTGCATGTATGTATTCAGCACCCAAAAACTACTCACCAGCCATGACTTTAAAAGTGGGATTAGCGAAAACCACAGCGAACAACCATACCAGTACCAGGCAAAAAGATTGTCAAATTTACTGCTGTGCAACGACAGATGAAAGTCCTTTATATCGTCTATGCTGAGTTTGAGTGCTTGAATGTTTCATTACACATAAATGCGACTGATGTCGATTGAACAGTGCAGAAAAAATTACATACGGGTTCTGTTACATGGTAGTACGATGTGATGGAAGACAGAACCACCAGTCCTTTATCGTGCCCAGATTACTCAGGGCGCACAGTGGTAGTGTTTCTTAAATCGATCGATGTCACCGCGAAATGGATTCGACGGTAGCTCCATAAGTCACCAGACACGATTATGACGGACTATACTATTCGTGAGTTTCCTGCGTCCACTGCTTTTGCTTCCAGCGATGCCATATATATCGATTACTGCCATATTACTGGTGCGTATAAAGGCGCTGCACACAAAGCGGGTGATCTGCAATTGAGAACCTGACCCAACAAAACTAAAATCGTTGTCGTGTTGCATAACTTGAGTGGGTACGATTGTCACTTTATCATGCAAGCAGTAACCACGGCATCAAAGTCAACGATTAGTGCCACCCCCAAGATTGTTAAAAACTACTAGATGTTTCGGCTGGGCCAACCGAAGTTTATCGATTAGGTAAAGTTTGTGAATTCAACTTTGGAAACGTTAGTGGGCAATCTAGCGTCGGAGAATTTCAAACTCACTATCAGGTAATGTCCGACAATGCACACTTGAAAACGAGAAAAGGGATGTATTTGTACGAGTACAAGAACGAATGGGCTAAATTTATTGAAACTCAGTTGCCACCGATCGAAGCATTTTATTCCTCGTTATCACGTGAGGATATTTCTGCTAGCACTACGAGCACGAAAACTACGTTTTGACTGCATTCGAGTGCAAAACATGGGCGACTATCATCATCTGTATCTGCGTAGCGGCTTGCTAATGCTGGCTAATATGCTTGAAAATGTTCGTGATACGGCCATGCACGTGTACACGCTCGATCCCGCTCATTACTTTTCGGTACCCGGTATGGGTTGGAAATTGTGTTGTTATCCAAAACCAAAACTGAGTTGGAAATTCTCACGGACCTTCGTGAGCTGCTGTTTATAGAAAGATCACTTCGAATATCCATCGCGAGTCACACATACGCTCGTGCCAACAACCCAAGCGTGAACGAACACGTTCCCACTGCTCCCAACAGTTACATCATGTTCTCGATGGCAATAATCTGTATGCGTGAGCCATGAAGCAGCTCCTTCCGTTGGGGGAATTTAACAGATTGATTCTGCGTACATTGTTCTACAGAAAAAAGTCTTGCACGATCGCAACATTCAAGGTTTCCATGGATACTTCTTTGAAGCTGACCTGGAATATCCTGAGCATTTACACAAAGAACGCAACGATTGTCCGCTGACCTCAGGAGCTCCGTCGGTGCCTGATACTTGGTTTTCCCCGTATCAGTGCAAGATCGTCGATGAATCCGGACGTAAATACACTGAATGCACCAACTTGCCCCGAGTCTCAGGACCAAACTCAACTATGTACTATTGGGTATGCGTGTAACCAAAATCCATCAAGAGCTGGAATTTCGGCAGGAAGCTTGAATGGTCCCGTACATTCAGATGAATACTGACATAAGCACAAAGGACACCAATGACTTTGAGAATTACTTTTACAAATCCAAGAACAATGCCGTGTTTGGGAAAACCATGGAAAATCGCGTAGATCTTGACCGTGATGATGATAGTGAACAAGATAAACTTCGAAGGCACATTGCTAACCCGGCCATTGAATCCAGAAAATAATCTTTCGAATCTTAACCTGAAAAAAATATTCAATGCCAGATCATCTGCTTGACTTGTCGAAGTTGCTCGTGTAAAAATTTTATAAAGGCAAGATCGAACCGTTATATCACGATCGAATCAAGATGCTCTACACAGACTCTGATTCGCTGCTGATGCATATCACCACCGATGATGTGTACGCGGGTATAGCACAATCAAGTTTGGTCAACGAATTTGATTCCAGAGAAAGAACATCCATTGTTTAGAAACACCAATACAATAGTTGCTGGTAAGTTTGAAGACGATTGCTTTGGCAAACCAATCGAAGAGTATGTAGGACTGCGGCCTAAAATGTACTCGATACTGGTGAAAACACAAAAAAGCCAAAGGTGTTCCGAAGGTGCTTGTACAAAAAGATCTCAAGACAAACTGTACATGGAGTGCCTTCTAGACCGTCGTGAATCTGCACACACGGCAGATATGATTCGATCCAAAAAACTTCGCATGATGTACACCGATGCACCAAGGTGAGTTTCTCCCTGCTCGATACCAAGCGATGCATACTCCCCAATGGAATCATCACTTATGCGTGTTGTTGTGAACCAATTTACGATTGATACTGATTAACGTATCACAGCAAATCCTGATGGCAGTACCGTATCTGCTTGAACGGCTTGCAATTCCTCTAGCACAAATGCACGGATGGGAGGTTTTGGTCCACTAGATGATGATGGCCCTAATCTGTAACGGTTTAGTTGTCTTAGAGTATCAATCAGTTCTAAAATGGTAAATACATCCACGGACCATACCAGGTATGTAGCACAACATTATTGTCCACCTTCAAACTCTCCAGGAGCATACAAATATCGAATAAACTTGTCTCGGAGTGGTTTTAACGGTGCTGGCTGTGAAATCATTTCCTGAGTAACAGTAACAGTCTTTTGTCTCATTGCATTTGCTTGTTTTCATCCATTCATGTGTTTGATTTTCAATGATCAGTGCTACTATGACTAATGGAAGCCCCGCTACTCATTCCTGAGACCCCTCTGGCCTTATCAACCATTCCTATGCGTACTGATGACCGAATAATCGTTCTGCAAGAATGTGATTAAATCGTTTCACAACAGCTTGATCACGATGAACACTGACATGCACGACACGTACTCTCAAGTGATGTTTGGCCATTATCACTGCCACGGATCAGAGAAATTCTTTGTCATGATCCACTTGTAACAATCGTTGCCATGTGAGTTGTCCGCGTGCATGAATGCACACAAGTGCATATTGGCAGAATCTTTTCAGGTCAGAGGTTCCGCTTCTTTGCATATGCTGGCCACATCGACAGAACAAGTTAACATTTTTTGTTGGTGAGTAATCAACCTCGTTTTTCATGGGCACGATCGTGCAGAATAATTAGCAAATCAGCCTAATGAACCTCATTTACTGTTTTGACATCAAACCAACCCTATGAAATCATGTTTGGTACTGGCAAATAAATTTGCAACAGGTCATGTTTGTCCAATCATGTTCGAGTAATCCCGTGAGTGACCTTGGTTAACTGTTTCACTGCGGCTTCACCTCTGTAGTATATTTTGGATAATGTTCGGTTTTTTGTGTCCATTGTTTGTTTATATTATTATGATTTTTCTTTTAACAAGTGCCACCGAACACAATATTGGCCTTCATACCTCTTTTGACGAACCATCTTGCAATTCGTTCTGCCAATATTGGATTAATTCCATTCAAGTCATGAATGAGATTCATGTAGGACTGCTGACGTCGGCGGATTTTATTGGATGCTTTATACGGATAGGTCATATCGATAACATGCAGCATCGACACGATTTATAGGTGCTTCACAAGGCCTTGGTTGGTTATTAGAATAAAGATGTAGATGAAGCCGTGTACCAGGTCCTCAGTAATTGTAGCCAGGAAAGTGTTTTTCACCCAGATATATGTCCCATGGTGTCCCTAGTAACTGTGTTAATGCAGTCGAGATATCACCGCAGCCAACTTTTTTCTAAAAATAAACTTAAACGTCCATTGCATCAAATATCGTAGATCGCCCATTACGTGTTTGAACTCGTGTTGGATTTCTGGTACACAATATGAAAACCTGATTGTATTATACTACAGACAAATTACTCAATGGCTTCTCGAAAAAGAAAATTCGCAGATGCTATTAGAAAGAGCAAAGACTTTTCCGTCATCGATTTCTCCCACAAGCAACACCTAAACCGCCCAAGCATTGTGATGGAATTGTGTTTACAAGCTCATTTCGTGCACTAATCATTGGCCGCGCTGGATCAGCAAAAACACAGCTGTTGCCGAATATGGTTTTGAGATGGTTAACCTAAGATTGCTTGCACACGACTGCGCCATCGGCCGATGATCAACCGTACTATAATGTTTTGAAAGATTTTCATAAAAGTTAAGTAACAAAATATCGTTTAGAATGGTAACTACGTTAAGATGACTTTTGTCGACCATGGGACAGATAGCTGAGTGAAAAACACCTTCCTGGCTACAATGTATATTTCTTTTCCAGGATTCACGCAGTCCTTACCATTAACTATTTGGATGCAAACAAAAACAATCTTGCTGTGTACGATGATGTGATGCTTGAAAATCAAGTCAATCCCGTCGAGATATTTTCACTATGCTGGCATATAAACACTGTCATCTGACTCAACGATATGCCCATTTACCAAAATTGATTCGTGACATCTGTAACATGTTGATGATATTTTCAGGCATTGACGCGCATGGTCGTGGGAATATTCAATGTACTGGTTGTGCCACTGACCACACGTGCGATAAATTTCGTGACATGTTTGCACGGATCACCTCGGACCAATATAGTTCTCTCACCGTTGATTTGACCAGAATTTGTCGTCGAGGGGGTAAATATCGAGCTGGTTTCGATGCATCAGTTTAACAATAAGAAAACCAAATCATATAAAAACGTCCGGCAGTGATACGCGACGAAAAGCGACGAAGTGAAGGTTCTCAGTAATACCTAGAACTGCTTCAGAATGTGATAAAAGACCGTAATAATGTCAAAGATATGTTACAGTTGATACAAACTGCACGAGAAAACCATAAAGGGTTTTTAAAAAAGAAGAACCATTTTCACCGTTGATGAAACAAAGAAAAGAAATTGCCAAACGTACCTAGAATATTAAAATAGCCATAATAACAACAATGACAGTTATGTGAGGACGTGTGAAACCCGTTCGCGTAGTTAGCGCTAGGAAACCTGTGTACATGACATATTACGGAACTTTGATCGGTGATATTGCTAGCCGATTATTTGCGAGAGCATCAAAAGCACTCACAGCCTTATCATCGCGCGCTGCACCCATTGCTAAGCAAGTTACAATATTAGTTGTGGATAGGTTAAAAGTGCCGCTCTCTATCAATCAAAACAACTTGGCTCGCAGTTAACTCAGACGCTTCCAGACCGAACACGGCAATTAATAACACGACCGAAGCCGCTCAGCATCGATGGTCAGATTCCATGATTGAAATTTGGTAATGAGAAGCGAATTTGGACTGCAATCTGTCGCGATGTGGTACTAAAGAAAATGAATAATGTATAATTGGAAACTAGTAGTTTTTGCAATGGCTCAGTTTAAAGAGGTATTTGATCAAGCATTTGACAAGGGAGTGCCTGTGTTAGTGGATTGAAACAGGAAAGATTTTCAGTATTACTCATATCCAGCCAGCGATCCCAATCACTTAAAATAGAATTGCAAGTGCAAGACACATTTTGGTTTTTCATTCTTTGTGAGTAAATTTTGGAAATTGACAGAAAACTGGTACAGGCCGACGATGCTGATTACATCGCCAATGCCCAAGTGGGATGTTAACAACGGTATCATGGCGTTGTTCAACAGTGTACGCTATTCCATTGAAATCGAAAGGAAATCGAATCAATTTTGGACAACGTCGATGTTACCATGACGATAAGTGGGTTTTGCCAGATATAGTGATGTTTATACAAGACCAGCTGGCCCAACAAGTATGTGTGTCAAAGATTCAACTAATGCTGGAGATTATAGACCAAATTTTTAAATAGTCGAGTTGGAACTTTTGTGGCGATACTGATGCAGCTGTGAAAACATTTACCATTTTTATCATAATTTCAACATTGGATATGCACAGCGTCGATCACAGCTTATGGTGATTCACTGAAATTTTTCGTGCGCAATTCCCCTCAGTCACATCTTTGAGTTTTGTAGAGATGTTCGCAAGGTTATATTTGGAGCCAAATATTCAGTCACCTTGCTTCGTAAGAATGACTCCAAAGATGTAGGAGGCGTAGCTGGCATAGCTGAGTTGTCAACGCTGACTTTGTGGATGAATGTGTTATCCCTTTCACTTTCTAAAGAAGCACGTTTGTTATCGTTCATGCAGTCGAAACCACTCCAACGGTGTAGTTTCTCGCACATACTGCGGACGCACACCCACCATCTGCTATTGCAGGGCAATGTCCTTGGCAAATAAGTACCCAACTAAGTCATACTGCACCAAAACATGTGCTTGTGTCTTTTCAAAATTGAATCGACATAATAGTGAAGAACATAGTAAAATGATATTTGACATCTTTGGAGTGACTAATGTTTTTCTGAGGTTAAACGGCCATCAACAACTCTCTGGAGAAATTAATGTTGACTATGCAGAAGCCACCCTTCACATTGTACCTGTATATCACAATCTGTGGTCATGCATGGACCGATATCAAAACATCGTCATTGGTCTACCAATTTGCGAAGAAGACTTTTGTACCTTGTATCCGATTTGTTACTTTATGCTGGAACACATGGAGTTGTCAGACAGTCCGTTGTCGACATGTATGTTCATGAACGTGTATGCCCTGGTGGCTCTAATTACAGATGTTATGCTTTGATAACTTCTGACAAGACTCTATTGTTTGAGGGTGCTGAAGGTTGAATGCGTGTCATCGAAGCACCCGTAGAAAATTGAACGTGTTACATATTTTTAATAACAATGTACTATCACGAAGTAAGGGTCGATCTTACTCAAAATCAACTTGCGAAAATCAAACACGCAATCAAATAAATTGAGGGGTCACACTAACACTTTCTCAGAAAAATTAACTGGAAATGTCCCAGTGTGGTTAAACCAAATACAGGTCTCTCGGCTCCAGCGGTTGAGAAAGGGCGATTGGTGGCCGTATAAAAAAGGAAGAGGCCTTCGATTGCCAGACATGGGTCGTCGGATGCCTTCGGCCAGAGGTCTTCAATTACCTCTTGGCAGAAGATTATGCTGTTGACCCGTTTGTTGACCAATCTTGAGTTACTCGCAATAGCAAAATCGTCCAAACATTTTCGTGGTGATTTTATGCGAGATGAACTTTCATCGATGGTGTTATGCACACGTAAACCTGACATCGTCAATCTGGATTTATCAACAAAACCTGTCACTCACTGGTTCGCATACGTGGTAACACCTAAACATAGTTGTGTTTTAACTCGTATGGACTTACACCGCCAGTTGAAATTGTTAATTATTTATTCAAGTATAGTAAACAATCGTTGTTTTATTCTACTATGCCAGTACAAGCACGGTTAGATGGTCCAATATTCGGTAATCTTATTATTGAATCTCTGCATGCACTGAAGTGTTCACCATCCTCGCAACGAGTTATACATTTCACATTAAAGTATGTGCAATGGCATACAACATGTCTATTTACATTTGCGGACGTTAATAAGCTTGCGACACGGTGCTGATGTCGATCTGAGCCGAGTTTACTTGTGTTGTTATTGGTGCTGATCCAGGTGAACTTGTGATTTTTGAAGATCAACTGGCAAACTTAAAACGTTAAACGTAAACATTCAATACATCATTGTCAATCTCAAAGGCGCTGTCGCAAAGAACCTGGCAGAAGTCACAGAGAACGGTGGAATCAGAGACAGCTGTGCAGCAGTTGTCTATATCAAAGAATATGTTGATACTAAAGCTGCAAGAAGAAAATACGTGGATGAATGATCGCTAAAGTGTCCGCACCACCACGCGTAGTAACCTCTTCAATCTCAGTTAGGAGAATATTAGTCAAATAAGAAGTGAAACCAATTGGAGAGACACTCTTAACAAATGGCCGATTTTTAAATTTATTTTGTGGTATGAGTAGGTTTGATAGACATAAACCTCACATTGTAAAGGTGTGCGAGTCCGGCGCATACTTGTTTATCATAATTAGAACTAAAGGTACGTGAGGTCGAATGGGACTGACGATAAATGATAAGCGATATCTTGATCTTGATGTTTTTATTTCTTACACAGATGCAATAACAGCATCATTAGTTGCCAGAAATGAAATTCAGTTTGAAGCACTTAACATTTATTATCATGGGTATTTAAACGTCGTTGTTGTTTATGTTTAAGATTAGATTTTATCATCATTATATCATTAATGGAATCTGACCGCGGTGATGAGTATCATTGTTGCGGGCGTTTTGGTTCCTCTGGACCTCTCTGCCCCCCCCCCCCCATGACTCACCACATGCATGGTTTGTGTAGTTACTAAACATGCATGAGTCGCATGGATAGCATGTGGGTAAAGTGTGTCATGAGAAAGGGACAAAAACGGATAGCAGTGACCCATGAGGGTCAGTGGAGTGTTGTTCGTTATTTGGTATGGAATGCCCATTTATGAACATGAGGAACATAGTTACATTCCCCATGTTACTTAATGACAAGATACAGAAAATGTAAATATAAATAGTGTTGCTATATCGGAATGTGTTTCAACCTTCAGAATATTTACCACTGACAAAACAATCACTCGAGTAGATATACGTTTAATATTGATTATTTTCCTATGTTTCAGGTTTTGAAAAGGTCGAGCGAACAGCTGTGGATGTTGGTCTGGTTGGAGGATCTACCGGCGCTGCCATTGCCATTGTTGCTTTAATTTTCGCCATCATTGTAATTATTGTTGTCAAAAGGTGAGGGTTAGCAAATTTAACTGCACTGAACATAACTCAAGATTCCTTCATCAGCAGTATTATCATTTTTAAACATTAGGAGGAAAGGTGGGTCAAAGGAATATTGAAAATATTTGTTTTCTGTTGCATAAGGGGATAACTGCAAAAGAAATAGATTCGAAAACTGAACTTATCTTTAATGGCATTTCTTCATTTTCGAAAAAAAAGATTCTTACATTGAGAAACTGAGTAATGTTGAGATAAAAGCCTGTAATTATATATATATATATATATATATATATATATATATATATATATATATATATATATATATATATATATATATATATATAGCTTCATACTATTTCGTTCTCTAACTTGCTTGATGCAGATACAGAATCACAAATGTAACCTATAAACATTACAGATCATATGGCGAATAACAGTCCTTTCATGTACACTGGATCCAGCGTGTGTCAGGGATTGATTAAGATAAATGCAACAAACTGACAACAAACAGTGCAAAACTAATATCTAACTAGCCTGAGCGCTTTCGACTCTTAATGAGTCTTTTTCAAAGGCAAATACAAAACAAAAACAAGACAAATAAAGAAATCGTCAGTAAGGTTTTGCAAACACTACGGTTTTTCTGTTTTATTTGTCTTGTCTATGTCTTGTATATGCCTTTGAAAAAGATTCGTTAAGAGTCGAAAGCGCTCAGGCTAGTTAGATATTCGTTTTGCACTGTTCGTTGTCAGTTTATTGCATATATATATATATATATATATATATATAGTATATACGCTGTATCTATGAGATACCACGAGATGCATACATTTTTCATTAAAAGGAAACTAGGCTTGCCGAGTTTCCTTTTAATGAAAAATTTATACAACGAGTGATATATCATTGACACAGCGTACATACTGTACATATATTTTATTTATATCACATACAAATACATATATTTGCCCTTTGAACGGAGTTCAGATTTACTACAGGCAGCTGTGTAAAGACCAAGTGAATGAATTCCTCACATCCCCGAGTGCGTCCGCTCAAAATGTATCTCTATGCTTTTTGTGGCTATTTACCATCACCTTTGCATATTGATAAGTTGATTGTTTTCTTTTTTTAGTTTCTATTTTCTTCACATTGATTAAATCAATATAATACACACTTATGAATTAAACATGAAAGATTATTTTCATAATAGAAGTAGAACACTACAAACATTTACTTAGCTACGCCATTCACATGAACGCTAAGCCATTCACCTACCGGCTCATGGAAATTAATATAGAATAGAAACTAAGCAAAATGACGAAACAACAAGAGCTAATTAAAATATTTTAATATATTTATAGTTTATCTAAGTCATTATTCCGCTTTAGCAACAGTACAACCGACCATAAACTCTCTCTGTTTCTGTCTCTCTGTCTCTGTTTCTCTGTCTCTGTCTCTCCCTCTGTCTCTCTGGTCGGTTTGACTTTAAATATCTCTCTCTCTCTCTCTCTCTCTCTCTCTCTCTCTCTCTCTCTCTCTCTCTCTCTCATCGATTTGACTTTAAATCTGTCTCTCTCTCTCATCCTTTGGTCTGTTTGACTAAACTTTTACCATCATTCATAAGACCAGAGATATCGTGGGATGACACAAACAAACATCCTCTAGGTTCGTCAGTTCATAGGTTATAGCCTGTATCTTGGTGCGATGGTCCAGCGAGAGAGAGAGAGAGAGAGAGAGAGAGAGAGAGAGAGAGAGAGAGAGAGAGAGAGAGAGAGAGAGAGAGGCCTTTGGACATTTTTTATTTAATTACTAATAATCACTTTTTAGAACATTATAGTGTGTTTAAGAAACAACAACAAAAACAAAACATTAAATACATCACAGTATGCGTAACACTTAACCGAGGAATTTACTGTATAATGTAGACATGGTTTGCAACTTTGTATTATTTATAAACACTGTAGATAAATCCCAAGGAAAGTGCACCCGTATCGTTACAACGAACCATATTCTTGTAAGTTTCTTGGTGTAATTTCTATTTCAAGGTTTTAATCCAGCACAAATTCCTTTTCTCTCTCACTCCACATTTCTGCGTGGTTTGTCCGTTATGCATAAGAGGGGAGGGGGAACCGAAATCGGAAAGGATTGTGATGAAAATAAGTACCATATTAAATTCATTTAGAAAACGAGGATTATTAATATTTTGTATCGTTATTTTCATACGTTACTTATGGTTAATGTGTGGAAATTCATCATTGATATAGAATCAACTGCAGACGGTCACTAGAATGTTTGTATATGCGTATTATTGCGCCATGGGCGGATCACAATTTGATATACCAATAGTATTGGCATATCAAATTGCTTTATACCAACACTTTAAATGCCATGCTATTTTTAATGTATGTGGTATATATATACATATATATATATATATATATATATATATATATATATATATATATATATATATATATATATATATATATATATATATATATATATATATATATATATACTCTTCCAGCAATCTCCAGTGTAATGGCTATGTAGGTCAATATTGACAATTACTTTTACTTTCTACTAATGAAATTTGCTTCACAAGTGGAACTTTTTGCAGACTTGTTATAAGATCGTCTGATTTATCTTTATGCAGTCATATGCATAGTGTATTCATCACCTTACTCTTGAAATTCTGGACCTGAACCGTTAACAATCTATGATTATAATGCATTTGCACTATTTATTCACCAAATGAAATATAAAGGTTGACATGTATGTCCTGAATTAAACAGCACCATTGTATTTTTCAGGAGGCGCAAAACTCCACTTTCCTATATACCAACGGAGAATGATTTGTCTAATAAGAACGATGATGTCGTTGTTTACGAGAATCCATCATTCGTCAATATAAGTTAGTGCATGGTTTCATAAATATCGATGAAAATAGTATCTTTAGAATTGTGATTGCTGAAATCAAATTTATTGTCATTAATGGATACAATGTAAATAATATTGACGCAAAAATATGTACGACCGGAAAGGAAAATTAAACTAAATTTGTGTCATTTTAAGCAACAAGTTTTCCGAAATACGTTAGAGCATAGTAAAATTCGTCATGATTCAAACAGCAGCAACATCACTTAGGGCGTCAATTCACAAATTTTGTTTTCCAGAATAGCATTCTATGTCTGAAGTTTTGTTTTTGGTGTGATTTTTTTTCACCGAATTTCGTATAAATGGGCAAGGAGGTTATAGTGTTATGTCTGGTCGTCTTAATTCAAATATATGACGTCGACGTTTGTTAAATGTTTTTCCACATGGATGTATCGTTTTGGCCCTTGTGAGTTATGGTCAGACTTTGCAAAATAATCAGAATTCGGGGAAGACAGAAATTAATATGAGTGATCAAGGCTTACATATTACGTATAGTCGGGTCTGAGATGTAAAGCGACTTTAGTTTGTGGCCAGATTAAAATTATCCTCTCTATTACGTATGTTTATGATTGGTCACTTCATTTCGTCCCTTTATATGTGCATATGTGTGTCAATACGTACTTCTGTCCATTAGTCAATTCTCCTTGCAACATTTACCCTATCCACATCGATTTACTTGAAATTAGTATGCAAATTTAGATTATTGGACAGATCTTATTTTTGCAATTTTAGGTAATATAATCTAGACTAGAACTGTATTGGATCACTTATATTTTATTTGAAACAAAACTATTCTCAGGTCCCTGAGCTGCAGTATACACTAATATTTAGAACCACTTATGCTTTTGAATATTACTATTACTTTTACTGATAATATGATCTTCAGACGACGATAACTTAAATAACTATTACAGTAATAGTTGTTTTCTAAAATTTATTAAAATTATTAAAGCAGATTTGAATTCATCAAGTGTAGTTGTCCTTTCGCGACAATTCTTGTCAGCGACAATGTAATGAGCTAGAATGTTTCAGATATAAAAATGTATATAGTTTTTGGTTCAACGCTCAGACAGCCGGCAAGGAATATGATCAATACCATTTATAAATGATATATTGCATATGTATGCACAATGGACTACATATTTTTCTCTGGTCTGAACAGTTTACAAAGCAATACAAAATATGTGGTATGTAGAATCAATATTTCAGCATAGATTCTTGTTTGAACCGTCAGAGAGACTGAAACTTGTTTTAGAGTCTTTAGCTGCAGACAATATAATTTTGATAATGTATTAATATTTCCCTTTTCTTTAAATATACTTCGAACATTCAAGCAACAAGATCTTGCCAAATCTTACTTCAACAAACGCAACAATTGTTTGTTCGATTGAAGCAGAATCATGTAGTATCAATAAGTCGAACATTTGCTTTGTATGGCTAACTAGTACGTCATGTGTAAAACTGAAATGGCAACCAAGCAAATAAATATATCTGGCTGAGTGAATAACACAAAGAGTCGGGTAACAAAGCACAATTACCGAGCGCATATAATTATCTGCTTTGGAAAATGTAGATTTTCAATGAGTTTAACAGTGGTACAGTTCTTATATAACTGTCCCCGGAGAGGAGATATATAGATCGTAAATAAGGCATTTTGCAACAAATTATGATTGGAATCAAAATTAAACTTTTGAAAAGCACAAGAAAATAGTTATATATATATATATATATATATATATATATATATATATATATATATATATATATATATATATTGAAATCGGCGTATTTATTCACGTCAAATGTGCATGCTTTCCTTCAATTACCGTTTGCTTTTAACCAGATTGTTGATAACGCTTATCTCAATGCTATAATCATCGAATGTAGTATGTAGGTCAACCTTGCATTAAATCAACCTTTTCTTGTTTTATATATTTGTTGGCATTTATCCATTCAAACTTTAAAACAAATGTACATTATCTCTTGATAAGGACGTTGCTACGTTTATGTTAAACTTATGAACTTTTAATTACCTGTACGAAAAGACTATTGGATTAAGTACAGTTTTATTTTGAGATAGTATTTATATTGTATAAAATCATTCATATTGGTGTTGTGCTGTGTTAACTGTTTTCATAGCCTGTGCATATTAATGATTTACCCAGCAGCTTAAATCATATGCAATTGACGTGGTGAATATTTGTGTCTAAAAATAAAAAGGGCACTAATTTATAATACAGACCGTGGACATGTTTGATATGTTTGATTTTATAAATAATAATGGTGGTATCGACATTTTCTCATATCGACATACAAAATATCATTTTTTTGTAAAAAAAAACAAAAATGGCTCCTAAGGTATGATTTTTCCAGCACTTTCATTTGGCATTCTTCAGAATCAAGGGACAATCAGTGTTTGGCATAACGCTTTTAAAATGCGAGATGATGAGTAGGACAGTGCTGGGTTCCATACTCTGGTGTTTATGTTTGTGTGTATGTGGGAGTGTTTGTATGGGGAACATGATGCGCTGACAATTTGCCATTGGCGTAGATAATATGGATTCTTCCTTGTAAACTGAACTGTATATACACTGATTGAGGTGGGCAATCATAATATCAGATATGATAATAATGGTAGGATGGAGTGGGTTGAAAATTTGATGTTGAGATAGAAAGTGAAAATGGGCCGACAATTATGAAAGCGTTAATGTCTAGCATTGTTTTCCTTTTCTCTTTATATGTTAAGACAATGGGATGGTGCCTGTCACAGAAGCAAGAAGTGAAGCTAACGCAAATACGCGTATGGCGACACAAAAAGAGGGGAAAACAAAGATCAAGCTAAACAATGAAGATAGTGAAACTTACTACAACGTAGGAAATGCATTGCAAAAAGGAACGATACCATTGTCGATATTTTGGGATTACGTCCAGGAAAAATTTCTGGATGATAAACATTTTTCGGAGGAGTTTGAGGTAATATATACCTATGAGTGATCAACCCACCTCAGTATCTTCAAACATTTGAAGGCTGGTATCATTCTAAACGAACATGTAACTGAGTTGTTAAAAATGTACATTCTATTAAGTGTGCATCGAGAAAATTGTTGTTATGAATTGAATCCAACTCAGTTTTTCAAAAACGTGAATTAGCATACGATTTCGGTGTCCATTAGTGAGAACTCTAACATTTGCACCTTAATGCTTTGATTTTGTATACGGACGTAAGGGCATGCATGTGGTTGTAAGTAATGTTCAAGAACTGACACATTACATTCTTTATCTTTTTTATATTAAATTTCATTCTTTTCTAAACTCTGTACACATGTGACCTGCCTGTAATGATCGAAAACTTAAAACCTCATTTTCATCATCCTCTTCGTTGAAGTTTAGAATATCTAAGAACACATATTACTTTTATACTTGAAGCATTCCAAATATGAAACGTGTTCGTTTTGTATATTGAAGGATGCATTACCAGTTAACTATTGTATAATTTCTAATTTATATAACTGTTATCATAGAAACGTATAAAACATGGTTGTTTATCTAGAAATTGCCGACTGGCCTACAGCTTCCAATCACTGTTGCTCTTCGACCTTTAAACAGGAGCAAAAACAGATACAAACAGCTTTACCCGTGTAAGTATCGATTGTATTTTGTCATAACATTTTTTAGACTAATATTAGCAAGCCATTCTCCGAAATATAATAGAAGAAAGACATTTTCCTACAATCGTTATCCTGTTAACAACACCTTCTTTGTTGGTAATATTTGCGACACTTTCATCATGCAAGAATTACATGGTTTTCGTGTATAATCATGCAGTGCAGTAAGACTAGAAGTTAATCCTACTTACCTATGAACAGCTTCTTTAAAATGCTTGCATCTACATCGAGCTGCACAAAGTATGCATTGCCATCAGTAGAGTATATTTAAATATTACATCCCAAAGAAAGTAAATATTCTTTGTAAATTAAAAATACGCATAATAGAAGGTGTGGCGTACACTACAGGAGGACCTTAATAGTCATTTACTCACGAAAAATATAAATAAAAAGGATATGAAGTAAAGCGATTGTATCATTAACACCTAGCTTTCAATGATTCTGATGAATAAGTTTAGTATATGGAACACTTTACAAATACATGACAAACACATTAGCAAAGTATTAGAAACACTGTTTGATATTATCGGACTTTGCTAACTGAAAAGTATTTTCAGGTAACAGACCAAAACACACAACAGATAATACCATGCATGCTTATCAATGTAAAACTTGAGACTATGACAATTGATAATGCCATCATCTTAACTTCACTCATTTTGCAGAACGCAACATGCGAGGTAACAATATCGGTATATTATTTTGCATGAGTCCACACCAGTCAAGGACGATATGGTCCTTTGATAGCGGAAAAAATCAATGTAACTGAGATTTACATCAATATCAACTTCAGCATTCATATAGATCTATGAATAGAACAAAATTGAAAACAAATTATAATAAATGAAACTCAAAAGTACTCTTCAAGAAACGTGCTACTTTCCAATATTGAACTAAAGTATATCGCTTGAACTCTTAATTATTGGTAATATTAATATTTTATTTATTAAAACATAGCAACAAGACAAATTACATGCAAAATTATGTAAAAAAGTAAAAACAACAAACAGGCGAATTTCACAGTTTAAATGGGTTTTGTTTTCCGAATCGTAACGAGGCTTGTGTAGCATGATTTATTGTAATTAAACACTTTCATTTTGTTACCGTGTGCATTCCCTTATCTAACGAAATTTAACATATTTCATTGGATAGAAAATGGGGTCTAAAGAATACCAAAGTAATATTTGTGTTTTATTTATGGCTTCAGATGACGTAAACCGAGTCCTACTGAATTCAATGAGTAATGATGACAGTGACTACATCAATGCATCTTTTGTCGACGTGAGTTTTTTCCACCATCGCAACAAAAAAAAAAACCTTTGGACAATTGAAGTTGATACATTGTTATATTACATTAGCTTTTGTAACAATCTCCTGCTTCCGAAAGGAAACTGACATAGTGCTGTATTTTTTAAAATATAGTGCTGCTGGAATAGGCACAAAACTAATGAAATTTATATTACACGCATAATACCATCGTCACATTTTATTTATTTGCTTGTAACTATTCATGCCATATATCCTTTTAACAGATTTTTTTTCAATTTGTTTTTACCTTGATATTGAAATTCATCATGGCAAAATACGTTTATAAAATGCTCTTGATTAATATATTATGTGTGTGGGAGATAACAATCTCAATACACGTGTAACATGATATTATTTCTCAAAGTCCTTCCCCAATTTTCTTCACCCTTATTCCCATTTTTATATTTAACTGCTACATCTATTACTAGAACTGTTTCTGCCACATCTTATTCTTCTTTTACTACGCCTACTAACTATGCCTCCTAATATTATTTTATTATTATTATTATTATTATTATTATTATTATTATTATTATTATAGGGTTATTCTGGTCCAAGGATGTACATTGCTTCTCAAGGTATACAATTCAGCTATAACATCTATGTATTCTTTAAACTCAACTTCTCATTTTAAAGGTCAATATTTGTAGAACATTTCCTACTCATTTTAACATAGATATTCATGACATAAGCTCTTTCATTAATGTTGCATTATTGAATGGATTAAAATCTCTTGATGTAACGTAACTTAATTTTATATGATATCAATCTATATATTTTGTTTTAAAGGAGTCTTTTTTCTAAAGCTTCAAGGTACAATGACTAGTTTACGTGAGCAAACACCAGTATTGGAAATGGTTCTATCAGTAACAGCATTTTGTCTCTGCGATACAAATAATAGTTAATATATTATAAACTTAATTATTAAATTACTTTTTATTGCTGAGAAATCTAATGTTTTTTTTTCTGATACAGTTACCTCTGGCATATTTTATCTAAGGTACAACCAAAGATAATATCGATGATTTTTGGAGGATGATTTGGCAATATGACGTGGAAAAGATAGTGATGCTCACGGGACTTGTAGAAGGTGGAAGAGTACGTACACTGAAATATATAAAAATTTATATTGACTTATTTGGTTTTAATCGTCCTGGACGAATGTAAACTATTATCCAATGTAATAGTTCTCTGCCATTTAATCATTTACCTTCAACATGATTTGTGTTCTTTCATAGACGTTTTAGTCGACGTACCTTTCAATTAGTGTATTAGTTTTCATCTTGTTCATTAAATTATTTTCAAACACTTAGTTTCTGCAACATACTAGCATTATCACATTTTTGTTTTTACTTTAAAATATTAGGATTTTATAAATCCAGTGGTGGCCTTGATTATAACAATGATTATCGAATCTGCATTTCTTTGGAGTTTCAGCTACTGGCGGTCGTTTTTATGGTATTAAGTGAGTTAGAAAAAAGAACTGAAATTATTAATCACACAATTATCTGGCGCCTTATGTACAATTTGTATAGCATAAGTGTGAATTGTATTGGCCGGTGGAGGAGGGGCAAAGTAGTTCATTTGGCAGCGTTGCTGTGAGATTGATTGATACGGACATGTTTGCTGACTACGACATGCGTACCTTGGAAATGGCTGTGGTAAGTACAATTCTGTTTGCGGATATTAATATAAAATTCAGATTAGAAGCTCCTCGTGCAACGAGGTCAGTGAAGACATATTTACTTTTTACTCGTACTCATGATGATATTAAACGTTGTTTTAGTCAGTTTACAAAGATACAGTATTTCAAACATATGGTGCACATTCATTTTCCTAGAAATATTCTAACGATGGTTATGAAACAAACAAGAGGTTGTTCATTTCATGTTCCTAATTTATTCATATTGACCGAAATCTGGTAGATTAGTCTTGTATTGTATTAATGCAATAGGTTAATTGATAGTCCTAAGACGTGAATTAAAAGTTAAAACATAAAATATTTTTAAAAATTCGGATCAGCAAGTTTAAAAGAAAATTTTGAAGATAAAAGTGCAAAAAGGTATATAACAAATTGGGCTGGCGCTGCGAGTTTCGAACTCTGGGCCGCTTGTTTGGCAAGCGGAACACAGAACGAAAGAAGGCACATGTGCGTCTTTATATATAAGACATGTATGGTTTTGTGATATTGCCAGTATATCACTTTTCAGGGCAACCGGTCAAAACGCTTGACTCAATTCCACTACACGGCTTGGCCAGACAAAGGGGTACCGAAGGCTGCTTCTTCTCTTGTTCATTTCTGGAACAGTGTTAACAGAGTACCTACAAATAGACCGATAGTTGTCCATTGCAGGTTCAAAGCCATGTTGTGTGTGTGTGTTTGTTTGCTTGTTTTGTTGGGGTGTTTATGACCCAATAGGGTTTCTAACAATAGGGCCTCAATTGTTGACCCCAAAACAATTAATTTTAAGAATCTTCTGTTCACTGGACTGGTCAAGTACTTTGAAAAATGGATTAATTGTTATATATATATATATATATATATATATATATATATATATATATATATATATATATATATATATACACATATGGGCTCGAGTGTGCAGGCAAGGCGATAGGTACCGCTTACCCGCGGACCTCGGTTCGAATTTCCGTATAGTACGAATTAAAATTTCTCTAACCTCTATGATAGTATTATTTGTATTAAAATATTATTCTGCCTACTATTATCAAGCATTCTTCTATAGAATCCAGGAATAGCACTTTCCGTTCTGTCTCGTGTATATTTATAATTCTCTCTCTCTCTCTCTCTCTCTCTCTCTCTCTCTCTCTCTCTCTCTCTATATATATATATATATATATATATATATATATATATATATATATAATGTGTTTGGAATATGGTTTGTTCTTAATGATTTGCGGTATTATTGTGTACTCCATTCTTCCTTAATATGATGTTATCATAATCGAGTATTTTTATATATACGTTTCAGTGACAAAACGGATGTCTTGAATAATTTCCCTTTGAGAATATTTGCTGCCTTTTTAAAATGTGCATTGTTTGTCAGCAATAATTTGTTTGTAATCATGTAGAATCTATTCCTAACTGAACCGTTTATATTTTCGTCCTCACCTCTCATTCGAACAGTGCGACAAAATTTAGACACTCGGTGACTGCGATAAAACGTGACAGAATAGCTCACTGAAGCGGAAACAGAACTTTTAAGTTAATTTGACCATAGCCAATGTCATTTATTTTATCGTTCGTTTAGTGCAGGAATCGGTCGGACTGGAACATATATAGCACTGGACTACCTGGCAAACCAAGCAAAGGTGGAAGGACATGTGAATGTGTTAGCATGCGTATCGAACCTGCGACGTCAAAGAGTGAACTTAGTGCAAACAAAGGTCATAATACCAATATTTTTATCTATACTCTGAAGGCGACATAAACGTCTGATCACAAAGAATGAAATGTATTTCTATATAACGTATAAACATGAGACAATTTGATCAACCATATAAATTATACATATTTGCAAATTTTGTCTGAAGACCATCTCGAACATATTTTGGGAAATGCGATAAACAGTTCTTAACAAACAGCACTTGCGATTGTTAATCAAGCATGGTTTGCAGATTTCTAATTTCCAGTTGGGGGTGGGGGTGTCGTGAAACATGCTTTGGTGAAAACTATGTATCGACTTGATTGTTACGTATATGAAACTGATAAGTGTAATTCATGTAATATTGTTTTGACTGTAGGAACAGTATATTTTCCTTCATGAGGCACTAGTGGAAGCCTTGATGTTGTCAGGAACGGCGACTTCCTCGGAGAACTTTCCAAAATTGTACAATGAGCTATTGGAAGTTGATAGTGAAAGTGGAAAGATCAAACTACAGCTTGAATATGAGGTTGAGTACTTACGTTGTCTCTTTTATCTATGCATTATTTATTTTCATTGTATTTGACTTCTTTCTATTATGTCCACATGTTCATAAATATTTAATATCCCACCTACTACTAAAAGCAGATAGGTGAAGTGTTCATAATAAATATAATTATGTCTTTTCAATGACGCTTTTCTGTTTAATTCTAATTACTGGTAATGAAAGTTGATATTGAAATAATGTGCCTAATAGGCTTCTTTAAAGGTCAACCATATAAATCAATCATCCATCTTTCTTAATTAGTTTGTCGGCCACTTGCTCAAAAGCATTCTGGAAATATTCTTATTTTAAAAAGACATTTTTCATCGGAGACCTCTGACTAATCACAGGCTTCACTGTGCACTACTAGTATGTTTTACAAAGACACGAAGGACAACTACATTACAGTTATGCATATCATTCAATTGATCATACCACTAATTTTCCAGAGGTTGCAAAATGAAGTTGTCAGCCACGAGAACGTGTACGCTACCATCACAATGGAGGATAACTATGGAGAGGAATGGGATTCGAAACAAGATGAGTTCAGTGCTGCTAAAAAATCTGAAAACAGAGCTAAAAACAGACACAAAAATATATTGCCAGGTAAATATTATATATCACCTAAATTAGATGACACTATCTAAAATTACCATAATATCTGCGGAATAACCCAAATGACAATGTAAACCGATCGGTGGCCTAGTGGTTAGAACGTCCACCTCGGATGCGCGATGTCGCGAGTTCGAACCCTGCCGAGTGATACCAAAGACTTATAAAAATGTTACTTACAGCCACCTCGTAAGGAGCTCAGCATTATGTGGGTAGTGTTAGGACTGGTCGGCCTGGTGTCAGGATAATGTAACTGGGTGGGACATGATGCTACATGTCTGCGGCATGATGTCCCAGTGCTAGACATCAGTATAAACTGCCACACTGAAGACAATGTAGTGATATGACATAAAAATTTTAAAGCTACGCTAAAAATCCAAATCTCTCTCTCTCTCTCTCTCTCTCTCTCTCTCTCACACACACACACACACACACACACGCACACACACACACACACACACTTGTAAAACCTACAAAACGGGGACATATGATTTTTATCATCAAAACGGGACATTTTATTTTAACAAATTATGATCGACAATGTTCTATTTTTGCATTTGATATATACATGTCATTGCTAATTGATTTGTGGTTGATTTCCAAGAAACCGAATAAGTGACCCTGGGCTAAATAGTCCCTATTAAAACCTAATTGTGTGGATTGATTGTGTGACTCTATGTACAGTACTTATGATCAAGACTGGTAAATCGTATAATGGAATGATTAAGAAGGGACTGTCCCGTTATCTGGAGACGCCTTTTATTCTTACTGCGATGGTAAATATGGTGTAGAGTTACAGGAGAAATGAGGCTTAAAGTCATGACTTGACTGACTTAAGGTCGCGTAGGAAAAATAGTTTCCCGTTCGGTAAAGAGACCTCTTGCATGTAACAGTATTAATGTTCTGCCTTTTGCTTAGTGAAGTCAGTTGTGAATTTAATGTTGCGTATTTGTGGTCATTGATTGATTAGAGAAAAATTGTCGACTGTTATTATCGGGTCTTTAGAAATAGGGGGAAACAAGGGACTTACGGCCAGAAAGAAATGAAGCTAGCAAGAAGGAAGAAAGACAGACAGAAGTAACGAAGCAGAGAGAGAGAGAGAGAGAGAGAGAGAGAGAGAGAGAGAGAGAGAGAGAGAGAGAGAGAGAGAATATAAAATGGTACTGACTAAACGAGGAAAGAATGAGAAATATATGATAATTTACCTCTGAGTCAAACAAAATGTATCTGATTGTTTTGTTTCACGTTTTTTATACTTCAGCCAGCATGCACATTTATGATACATCGAGAAACACTAAATTTGAATATGAAAACTTGTATTTTCAGCGTCGTGACTGGTGCCAAGTACAAGTACTTACAAAAGTTCTTTTTATTTCCTACTGGCTCAAGCTTAACTTGTCGGATTTAACTCTAATGCGGTTAATTGGAGGAAATAAATGGTATTATGTCTTGGTTACCATGTAGAGTGTTCGTTATTATGCTTCTAACCACATTTGAATGAACTAAAATCTATGTTGATATTTTCCAGTGTATTTCTTATCCAAATGTGCATGGCTCAGAGTTAAATAGGAGATAAAATATAAAAGCACAGATGAATTGCTAGAATCTCGTGCCCATCGTGAAAACCGTGCATAGTATCTGCATGAAACCTTTTTATTCAGTTTTCTTGCGTTCCCGATCTAATTTGGCGAAATGTCTTATGAACGTTGGACTACCCATTAATTAAAATTGTATATCGATATTGCTCTGTGTTAAAATAGAAAATATATCATAACTATTTGTCTATGTTTACATAAATGATTTAAATCCTGTTAGCTCTTCTTGAAGCCATCTTCGGTGAGTAATTCGGATGCAATGTGCGCAAGCCGACAGCAAAACAGTATGAAGTTTTACCGCGTAAACGGAGACGCAGTTTTCCGACTGATTCACACGAGGTTTTGAGTCGGGTGGGACGTGTGTATTGTTGTGTACAGCATGATGTGAAAAAATACCAACAAAAAAGGGGACATGCTCATATACGCTTATTTTAAGGATTGTATCATTAAATAAGACCTTGGCATTCCATTTAAACCGACATTACAAAACGGGGACGTCTCCGTTTTGAGGTGTGTCCCCGGTCTGTTGGTGTGTATTCACACTGATGTCCCCGTTTCGCGCCTTTTTTACACACACACACACACACACACACACACACACACACACACACACACATGTCAATGTAAATATAACCTGGAATTAAAATAAGAAAACACCGAGTGCTTTTCTAGGTTTCATAAAGAAACAGAATACATGACAGCAAAGAAAACTTCAAGGTACAGTTACACCTCACTTACATTTTAACTCTTAAGTGAAAATACAATTCAAATGATCCGAGGGCATGAAAACATATAGACACTGTCGTACAACATACGTGGCTGGAGATACTTAGCAAAGAATAGAAAGAAAGCGAAATTCTACAATATTGATGAATGATGAAGGTCTAGCTATCTATGACTGTCTTACGTTCTTCTTAACATCGATTTGCTGCACAAGTCTTGGTGTTTTTACAAAGTCCCTTCCTAATCCTTTATAAAAGTCCATCATGTAGCAAGTATGAGAGAACTGGAATTAAATTAAGACTATTCTATATTCTATATTACGACAATCTAACAAACGTTTAATATTTATTTTGCAGCTGACAGACACAGGGTGTATCTCAGTACAATAGTTTCGGGAAGAAATGACTACATCAATGCTGTTATGGTACCAGTGAGTATATTTTTGTGCCTTGTGCACAACACATTTACCAAACTCTAATATACAAACTTTCAATATTCGGCATTTTTTATTCATTCATTTAGAATTATTAATAGTTTGCTATATCTCGAAGTAAATAGTTAACATTAAAGATATTATTTTACTTTAAGATATTTTTCTTCTACAATGATATAATGAAACTACGTATATAATGCATTTTAAAATGCTTAATCATAAACAAGTATGGTATAGTGTCAGAATGGTCTCTGTTTTGGCGTTAGCAATCATCTATCAACATTTCAGAGTCACCGACAGAAAATGGGATTTATTTTGACGCAAATGCCTCTAACAGACACCGTCATCGACTTCTGGAGGATGATCAATGATCTCGAAATCAGAACAATCATCATGTTTAACTCGGAGAGCTCGAAAACACGTGACGTATGTTGACCTAAGTACCTAATCGACTTGCCAAATGCGCAAAAAGACAAATACTTTATCCGATTACTAAAGAAACCAGACTTTATGCGTTTTGTTGTTAGCAATTTATTGTTTGTTATTTCACTGTGCACGAATCAGCGGTAGTTTTAAGCAAATGGTAATTTGTAAAACTAGCAGAATGGGTTTAATTTACAGAACAAGGTTCTAGTATTGATATTTCAAGAAAAGTGCACGATTATAGGGACTCGAAACTCAGTGGTATTATTCAGATCTTTTAGCATTTTTCATGTTTGCAGCCAATTAACCGTTTTGGCTGTCGTCAGCTCCTTTACACAATTACTTCCAGATTATCGTATCTCGGCTTACTTTCGGCGAACCTGGCGTACATCTCGCTACTTTTATGTATAATAAAACAGGCCAAAATGTTTACACGAAATTCTCCTCAATTACAAACACAAATCTCATTATTATACCATCCCCGATACTTCGATAAATCACTTCCGTATACTGTGATGAAGACAGGAAGTAACCCCACCTACCCACCCGATTGTGTTCAAGAAAACGACGCATTATTTTAGAACTTCTAAGGTGTTCTGGATATTATCTAAAAGAACCAATAAATATACGAAAGTCATAAAAAGCTAGTGTCTTGAAAACTTCAGGTAGAAAGATTATAAATAACAATGTTCGAAGTTAATACATTTTAAATTATTTAGTTTCTTCGATATTTCGCAAATATTTTTTTTTTCATATTAAGTTCGTCAGTTGTTTAATTTATCCTAAAGACGTTCGACATGAATAAATCCAAACGCAATATAAAATATATCATGCTTGATCTTTATTGTTCCAACTCTCTGTAAAGGTAATTTTCCTGGGAAAGCTGGGCCGGCGAAATGGTCATCCATGACATATTGCAAATCTTATAAATAATTTGAAACGTTCCAAGTATTGCTATTTGTGCAATATATTTTTAATCCTTATAAATATTTCAGTAATTAGTTATACCACAGATGTCAATTCTTAATATGATCTTTACAGTCCATAGACCATTACGTTGTGTTATCGTGCTAACCAGTTCGTTAAGCTCCTTCTTACTTTTCACTCCTTTTTTGTTTGTGCGTGGTGGGGAATGGAGTGGGTGAGATTTTATGTTTTCATTTTGACTGTGGATGACAGTGGACAGTGTATTCAATACATTTTCTAAGCCTCTTTATAGTATTCAGTATTAGCCCAAGTTTAGCTCCTTATGATAGCAGGACGTGACTTTCAATGTTATTTCAGATCCCGAAATAGCACGGGTGTGAATAACTATAAATTATCGGAATTTTCTGAAACTCAATCGTTTGTTTCTAATGTGCTTTTTCGCTTTCTCGTTTGACATATCATTTTACTGTTGATGCTCCATGACTACTGAATTCAGATTGAGACAAGAACTTTTTTTTTCAGATAGGAATCTACTGGCCTGCAGATGGAGAAGTGCGGTTTGGACAGTTCTCGATTAAACTAACAAAGCAAGAAAGACACAATAATTATCTGGAACGTACACTATCCTTCTCAGTTATTGGGGTAAGCTTAATTTGGCAATTGTATGTGATAGTTGTACACTAATTGATAAACAATGAATTTTTTTTAAAAAATGAAGATGATTTGGTCACTTGATTCGTCAATGTTTCAATAAGATTCATCAAAGGGACAGATGATGTGCAATCATTCGTCACACCAGCTCTCTATCTCTGTATCTCTCTTACCAATGCTCTCTCTCTCTCTCTCTCTCTCTCTCTCTCTCTCTCTATATATATATATATATATATATATATATATATATGTGTGTGTGTGTGTGTGTGTGTGTTGTGCCTAGTAAGCGTTTCGCAATTTGTATCAATGACGTCACTTTTGGCATAATTATTTTGCTATTTCTGACTATATTATACCGTTAACCTGGTCTCTTATGACTAACACCCTGAAAAAGCTGGGACAGCCACAGATACAATGACTATTGAGTGTCGAAAATTGAGAACTGCACTGAAATGTTTATTTATTTATATTTTTGAGGATGAGGCTACAAGATCCATAAAACAGTTTCAATTTACGAAGTGGACTGAAACAGTGGATATACCCCGAAACACTGAATCATTTCTACAACTTATTGATGCTGTTGACAAATGGCAAAAAGAGAGGGAAGCAAAACCTATCGTTGTCCACTGCATGTATGTTCTCGTTGTATCCATCTCAATGATTTTGTAACTATATCTCATCCATTACAAAATTATAAAAAAGGGTAATATTTCCATCTCTCTAGCTATCTACATTTCGATTATTACATATTTGATGCAGGGTAATGTCTTACTTTATTCATTATTTCCAGTGCAGAAATAATGTTCGTTTTACTGCGTTTTCCTGCCATATTCTAAATGCTCTTAAAGGTTTTAAAAACCATTTCTTGAGCACATGCAGTTAGTTGTTCAATGGTCGTTTAATTAAGCTACAATCAGTAGTTCCAAAATTGTAATCAGGTTACTAATTAATTAACAATAGACGATACTGACATTTCAGAATGAAACATACCAGTTAAGAATACAGTAATTAACAATAGTAGCTTGAGGTTTCGTTAAATATCATGTTCTCGCTCAAGAAATGGTGCTGGGAGGAGCGGATTGTACTGTGTGATTTCCACGGTAATTGACAGACTGAACGTGGAACGAGACGTGGCGATTACCCAGACCATTAAAAGAATGCGAGCAATTCGTCAGCAGATCATACCAAGCTATGTAAGTGTCTATTTGTACATCTCTGTATCTATATCTCTGTGCCTCTATCTACTTGTACTATCGTATACGTATTCTTACTATTTGATTGTACTGTGCAGGCAATGTAATACGGTTTAAAGAGACTAACAGTATGCTACTGTACCTTCTTAATGAAATAAAGGATTTTCTCGTATATACCGAGCTAAATTAGAATAATAGGCTTTTTCCATGAAGATGAATTATTTCGCTTTACACAATTGGCATTTGAAACATAAAAGTGTATGAAATGGTCTGCTTGCAATGAGAAAGTAAAGGTTGGTTCCATTGAAGATACGTGTGTATATATGTATGTATGTATGTATGTATGTGTGTGTGTGTGTGTGTGTGTGTGTGTGTGTGTGTGTGTGTGTGTGTGTGTGTGATTGGCCAGGCAATTGCAGTGGAGGACTGGGCCTCCTTCGGAAACATTGTCTATTCCAATCTTCTCTTACATGTGGGACAGACGGAACGCAAGAACCAGTACAGGTTCGATGAGAAATATCAGGAGATAGAAATATTGCTTGCAGAAAAACAAGGCCTACAAAGAGCCTTTCTGAATGACCCCTCATCGGCCTCCAAGAGGGCAGCCTTCATCACTACGCGCAGGACAGTTCAGGCGAAGCTTCGCAAGATGCAGCACTCCTAGCCAGGCACTAAAGCAGATGAGATTCAGGCCTATGCAGACAGAAACAACTCAAAGTTATTCTACGTTGCCATGAAAGCTGTCCAACGCCCGAGTCCTCTGCGTCCTCTCTCCTTCTCAGCGCAGATAGAAAACACTGCTTACTCCCGGAGCGATGGGCCAAACACTTCAGTGATGTTCTCAACCATCCATCATCCATCAACGATGAAGCCATATAAAGCTTGCCTCAAGTCGAAACTAATGCTGAGGTAGACAACTCTGGTGCCCCAACGACCTCTTGGGTTAAGGGCTTGATGATGATGATGATGATGATGATGATGATGATGATGATGATGATGATGATGATGATGATGTGATGATGATGATAATGGACGCTCCACCTAGTGTGCAAGAGGTTAAGAAGCCATCAGTCAGTTGTCCTGTGGAAACGTCCCAGGATGAAATGCCATACCTGCCGAGGCGTACAATCCTGGGGGACCGGTACTGGTGCAGAAGCTCACAGGCCTCTTACAAGTAATATGGAATGAAGGAATGGTCTCACATGAATTGAAAGAAGCTTTCATAGTCCACCTCTACAAGCATAAGGGCAACGACAAACAGAGGAATCTCCCTCCTGTCAGTTGCTGGCAAGACACTTTCTCGCGTCCTGCTCAATCGCCTCATTCACCACTTGAGCAGGGTCTACTTCCAGAAAGTCAGTGTGTTTTTCCGCGCAGACCGTGTTACAGTCGACATGATTTTCGTTGCACGACAACTCCAGAATTAATGCCTGGAGCAACACAGAGACCTCTTTACAACCTTTGTTGACCTGACAAAGGCGTTCGACACAGTCAGCAGTGATCATGGAAAAATTCGCCCGCCCTTAGAAGTTCATCACAGTAGTTCGCCAGTTCCACGACGGATTGATGGGCCACGTAAAGGACGATGACGAACGTTCCAATGCTTTCCCAGTCACAATCGGCGTTAAGCAAGGTTGCTTTCTGGCGCCCACACACTTCAGCATAATGTTCATTGCCATGCTCACAGATTCGTTCCAAAACAATGATGAGAGCATCCATCTCAGATACCGGTCTGACGGGAAGTTGTTCAACCCCAAGGACTCCTTCTTTGCTGACTACTGCGCCTTCAATGCCTGCTCAGCAGAAAACATGCAAACCATCATGGACAGGTTCGCTGAGGCATACGACATCTATGGACTCTTTATCAGTACCAAAAAGACAGAAGTCATGTACCAACCTGTCTCTGAGAAGCCATATTGTGAACCATCGAGCATCACAGTCAGAAACTCCAAGCTGTCGACAGCTCCACGTATCTGGGCATCAACATCTCAAGAGCAGTCAACATTGACACTGAAGTCAGCAGCAGAATTTTCAAAGCCAGTTCAGCCTTCGGGAGACTACGTGGGAATGTTTGGGACCACAAGAGGAATCAGTCTTACCACTAAGCTGAATGTGTACCCTGTTGCAGTGCTCATCACCCTCCTGTATGACAGTGAGATATGAACTGTCTTTAGCAGACATTTTCGACATCTTACTCAATTTCACATGAGTTGTCTCCGAAGGGATATGCGGATAAAGTGGCACGACAAAACTCCTGATACCAAGGTTCTCGCGAGGGCTGGCATTCCATTCTGTCTTTACGGTGCTGCAGGGTGCCCAAGTTATGTGGGCAGGATACATCGTCTGTATGCCTAATGAACGTCTTCCAGAACAGCTGCTCTATGGCGAACTCTGCGATTGAAAGCGCGCTGTTGGGTGACATAGCAAGTGCTCCAAAATCATACTGAAGGCGTTCCTGAAAAACCTGCATATCAACAGTGCCTCATGTGAGACGTTTGCACAAGACCGTCCATCTTTGCGCAGCAAGATCACATCTGGCGTCCACGCAGCAGAACATCAGAAAATTGCTGAGGCGCAGAGAAAACGTGCCACTCGTAAGGCCAGAGCTGTCAACAACTCTGCTTCTGTACGAAGCTTTGTGTGCTATACATACGGGAGAGACTTCCTTGCCTGGATTTTCCTCTACTCATCTCCGTAAACACTGCTTGACAACAAATAACTGAGGCTGTGCTCGTGATTGACACTGATGGACAAATATGTATACATGCTTGTATGTATGTATGTATATATGCATGCATGTATGTATGTATGTATGTCTGAATGTGTGTTGTTGTAGGGTTTTAACGCGATTGTTCAGCACAAGATAGCCTATACATGGCAGCCAGTATAACTGGTGAAGGAAGAACACTGGAAAACCAAGGGAAAAATCACTGAACCAAGAGAAGCTACTGACAGTCTTTCTCGCGTACCCACGTTAGCCCAGCCTGAGACCCGAATCCACTCAAACAGAGGTGAGATGGCAGTGATCCGGAACGGTGAGCTTTTTAGACCACTAGGCCACTCGTGTCCCATGTATGTATGTATGCATGTATATATGTATCTATGTATGTATGTATGTATGTATGTATGTATGTATGTATGTATGTATGTATGTATGTAAGAATGCATGTATGTAGATAGGTAGGTATGTAGATAGGTAGGTAGATAGGGATGTATATATGTATACGAGTAAATAATACTGGCATGAAATGCACACAAGGTATTATCTATTTTGTTTTGATTGATTTATAACGATATGTGTGTATAATAATGATCATCTCTCAACAATAATAAATAATAATGCACTCTAAATTGCGTAATTTCTCTTTTCTTCAATGATGTATTTACTACTAAGATTTTTTTTATTTGTTTTGCTTTTAGGAACAATTCCGGTTTTGCCACGAATGCATATTGCAGTACATTAAGACGTTTGAAACATACTCCAATTTCTAAAACGACATTTATCTCCCTGTCCAACATTCTAGTTCTTATTGTCCATAAAAAGTAAATATGTTCAGTGCATGATAAATGTTACTGAATTATGAATTGGATACACTGTATATCTTAATTTGTGCAAACTGTATATTTGCCTATGAACATCACCCAATCAATCAATTTAAATCTTCAGTATTGCAAATTTTCAGATTTCCTTTCCGAACTTTTGTGCTTGGAATACATGTACTTTACTTTTTAAATATTATTTTATTTAAATTTTTCTAAGAGGGCTTTGACAATCAATCTCAAATATATCCTTTTCATTTCTTAGCTTATAATTTTTAAATTTGTCGAAAAGAACGAGATTTCCAAAACAAAATTATTGTAAGTTTTCACTAAGGTTCATGTAGAAACATAGCGTTATACTTTACTCCGTTGTTCAGCTTTCGTCATGCATAGTTTAATCGATGTTCTGTTTCTGTTTTTCTCATTTGCTGTGCCTCCGCCATATCCATCGAATGGGTAAATAGAGTTACCCATGGCATTCACTCTAATGACGTCACGTGCCTTCCTGTCTCATTCCGTCTTGAATTTTGTTACCCGTCCAAACCTTATGAGGTTTATTATTTAGAAGAATTATGTAAGGTTTGGCTTGCAGTGTTTTCAACAAAATCTAACAGTCATGATACTTGTTAAACAAAAATATCACATCACTGCCTTCCATGATGCAGATCAGCCATCAGACATGGCCTCTGTTACTAAGAAGAGAAAATCCAGAAAATAATTTATTCTCAAATAATGCTCAACAGAAATTTACCACATCTGACTGAGAGCGATCCCGCATGAAGACACACGCATTTTCAAATATGACGTGTTAGTAAAAATAGAATTATTCCGCAACAAGTTATTTTTCTTTGAAAATTACCCAACCCAATCAGACGAAATGTGACAGAAGGAGTACGAGTTTGAAAGCCTTTCAGATTTATATAAGATGGTGAATACTAGAGATCAATTGTAGCCTGCGTTACTAAATACAGAAGAGACTTTATGTAAACAACTATATATGAACGACTGCTTAAACGACTTCAACCAACTTCGACGGAAGTCATCTTGGCATTGACGTCTTCCAATATTAGGGAAATTACATTGGTGTGTCATATATATGGATGAAGATACCAAAAACAGAAAAGCCGCAAAACGATTAGTTTCATGACATACACAAACAAAACTACTAAAATAAATTTCTACAGAAATCATCCTGCTGATCCAGATTAATTAGTCAACTTCTCTGCTTTGTGTGTTACCCAGATATCAGCCAGTTGATAGATCTCTTGTTATGCTGTATTTATTTCCAGTTGGCCTTTGTTTCCTCTTTATTCCTCTCCCGATTTAATTTTAGTTTAGTTGTACTTTTAATTATTCGGACATATCGTCATATATTTCAAAGAAGAAAGAGAAAGGAAATTTGCAGATTGTGAATTGCAGTTATATACATGTAAAAGGGCAACTGTATTTTATATTCACACAACGTATTTCATGATATTATTCGGAAATTCTTATAATCTAAACAGCAAACAAATTATATGAAATATTGTCAAGAAAATAAAAGCTGATTAATTTTAAAATTGCCACAAAATTTACAAACACGATTTATATTTTCCATTTTAAAAAAAAACTGAGTCCATGTGTCATTTATAAAGTTGGCATTGTTGCACAAAATCATATTTTAGAAGTTGCTGTTTATGAAATGTTTAATTTTGTAAATACACTAATAGATCTAATTTTCACAGAAAACCTGACATTCAGGTCTAAATTTATATTATTAATCACAGAATAATTATTCATTTCACTTGTTTGCAATCTCTAGAAAGGTATTTCCAGTTATTATGCACCCAGGAGTCGAAGTGATTAAACCACATAAAAATGCAAATTAACCGTACCGGTATATTCACCAAATGACTTGGAAAAGATCATTTCCAAATTAACAATCGGAAATAGTTTTTATCCGTTATAATCAGTTTTCATTCGTTCATGACATGTTGCAATTTGTAAAACTACTTTGATTTGGATTTAATGCACACTGAATTTATTTAAATTCGAAATCTTAGCCGTCTAGTCAACGTTTTTAAGCACATGGCGTGCCCATATTGTTGTGTATATTGTACATTCATCTGACTTGTACACATTATGCATCTTTTAATATTTTTGTTTCTCAAATCTGATGCAAAAATATTAATTAACGTTAAAAAAAAGACTTGGAATGTACGCATGTATTTAATCAGTGAACATTATGAACACATTTTGCAAATATTGAGTAACGATATATCACGGTTATACTTCTTTTATTACTTGATATGGATGCACATTTCATCGCTGTAGGGTATGAATACAGTCTGAAAGCCTCGAACAAAAAACAGCTCTCAAAAAAAAAATAAAACTGATAAGTTTTCTTCGCTATTACTCTACATTAACGACCAATGGCAACGTTTCTTCAACTTTATATTTTACTTTGGCTGATACGATTTTCTCATGTATTCATTTGAAAGAAAAAACAAAATTATGAATCAAGTTCAGACATATGTATCGCACAACAATCGACATAATTGCATACTACCTTCATGTATGAAAACAAATCATACATTTATAATTAAACCTACATACCATGTTTCATGTGAACAAATGAATTGTTCGTAATTTTCGTCGCAATGTCTATGGAAATCAAACATGAATAGCAAAGGTAAAATCGATTTATCTACATCAGATCAGGTTGGCCAAACATACAAATTACTAATTGTACAGTTCAGAATATGAAACTTTGATGTGCAATATTTTTTATTTTTAAATTAAGATCGATGTCCTTATTACAAATGCTAATTTGTACTCCCTGTATAACCAGGCCTTTTTTCAGTGAATTTCTTGAACACTTTATTTCACGTACTTTATATCAGATTGATGTTTGAAGGGAAACTATTAATTCTAAGTCGATTTTACTATACATTATTTCCACATATTTTGAAACGTATCTAGAACATCCTGACTTAGATCATATTTGATGTCGGTATATGGAACCTTGCATTAAGTAAAGGGTGACTAGAGGCCCGCCAAACAAAACTGAGATACACTGGGATTAATTAATTGAGCATTACAAAAGTTTCTAGTGCAACGACAGACTATGTATAGTTTGCTTTTATATATGCATGTATCTTTATATATTATATTTTGAAGATATTTGCTTCATAAATTTAGGAATTCATATTTTCCTTAAGTCTATTTGTCATAATTAAAGTCAAATATTGGAAACTATATGATTTGTGTATTATACAAAAATCGGCTCAACGATTTCGGTTTACAAATTTCATCACTTTTTCACATATCAAACATATTGCAGAAAAGTTCGTTTGACTTAATGTATGATATGCATTACACAAATACAGTTTGTGCTATTGGAGAGACTCTTCTCTTCATTTAGCTCAGGAATTTTAATAACTACTCTCCTTTTGGACAAGTGGATTGATGTTGATTGTTTCACCTGTTTAACTATCTATCAATTGATCTTCCTATTTACTAATTAACCTAGCAAGCAATCTGGCCAAAGTATTGTAATACATACTCTCCGTTTGTGTATGGTTGGATGATATATATATATATATATATTTATATATATATATATATATATATATATATATATATATATATATATATATATATATATATATATATATATATATATATATATATTCGCATCCGAGTATATGTGTTCTCACAAAAGTAGACGTTTTCTATTTATATAGAATATGTGGATGCTGCTCCAATAAATTACATTAATGAGAAGGTTTACAAGTTAGTTTATGTGTAGTCCTTGACTGGATTGTACTGATTTGAAGAAATGATGAGAAGCAAATGTGTGCTTAAGATATTTGAAAACTTTAAAGGTTCTAATATCTTTTCTTTATAACTTACCAAATCACCGTGAGGTCATTTCAATAAAACTGGTGTAACTTACGTACTTACGCACAAAGTTAGAAGTTACGCATGCTGTAACTTACGGAAAGTGGGCGTTTCTCGCAAGTGTACGTAAATCCTATACATCGTCGTAACCTGCCGCGGGTTTATTCCTATGACTCTTCAGCTACAGGAGACAAGAAAGTTGTTGTTGGTGACGTAATCTTCCGGCACGAATGACGGCTTCACAGACGATAAAAACATCTTCACTGACAACCATAATGGCAGAGGAGGACTCACAGTCTGGTAAATGGTCTTAGGGGGTAATTCAGTACCTAACAGAATTACGACAAACTATGGGAAGCTTTTTGGTAGCTACACCACTGCAGTTACAGATATAACTACAAACAAAAGATATACAAGTAGAAAGATGTTCATAAAAAACTAATAATGGACATAGAAATATAATAGGTTACAATTTAGTTTATATATTATTTGAAAAATAATTTTATGCGGTTTGTATATCAACGTCAGTGTTATAAGAATCTTGATTAGCATCATTAATGTCATTGTAAAATATGTACTTAATATTTGTGCTTTAACTTTTTCCTAATAATATAATCTTGAGTTAATAGTTTGTTATTAGTTTTCTTATGAAATTATTTCTCTTCAATATTTACTGTACAAATCAATATTAAATCATTTAGCTCCATGTGTAAATGATTTAATGATACCCAGACAACATATACATACAATAAGAGAAAGGAAAATGAAGAGAAGAAATTGTTCTTACAAAAAAGAACATTAGAAGAAAATTGAAAATTCTTGAAAAAATGTTTTACTTGAAAAGAGAAAATATGATAAAACAGCATCATAATTATTAGTGTCCCCTACCCTATATATTTTGTGTAACCAAGAATATGCACATATTTTTGAATACCTTAAAACACATGACAACCAACCAGACCTTATCTAGCTATTAATTTCGTTATATTTATTATAAATCTGTGTGCAACAGTGTGGCAGATTTTTGTGTTTGGAAAGGTAGGGAAACATGTATGTGGTCCTTTGTTGCAAGATAAAACCAGTGCATTGAAAAATAATGATTGGGAGGGAAGACAATACTTTCCGTTCTCAAAAACACAGATGTGAAATTTAATGTATACAGCAATAGATGAAAAGCTAATTGAATAGAAATTGGGCATGTTTTATATTACTAAAAGTGTCGTTTAAATGGTTTTGTTTTAAGTTCTTGTTTTTATCACACACACACACACACACACACACACACACACACACACACACACACACATGCGATATATAATGAGTATTCTTTTCAAAAACAAAACACAAACTAGCCCGTGAACCCCCTGCAAGCTAGCAGATTCTCAAGGGGCATGTAAATCTTTCCGAGTGGCATATTTAAATATGAATTGATGAGGCAAAATACAAACCTGAATGTGTGCGGGTAGTCGATGAGATCACAACGTTAGTCTCTCACCTAATGTATCAGTTAAGGATAATGTTTCTTGGAAAGCGAGATCTTGATATAAACAATAGGTCATTCAGAGTATCGATGACCTGTGTTCTGTCCCGAAACACATGTTGGCGTCGCAAACTTTGTACGACATTTTGATTTTGAGTAAGTCCGACGATGATAAAAGCAGCCATTTTGCCTTGGGCAAAACTTACCCCATCTACGTGCCTGCCTTAACGTTACGCGAGTATTTACGTTAATGCGTAGTTTATGGAACGTTAGTGAAACAGAAAGATTCTGCTCACGCAAGGGCGTTTGCGTAACTTACACCAGACATATGTATGCAACGCTTACTCACTTTTGTGAAACGGACCCCATGTCTTTTATCCACTCATAACTGAATACATTAATAGCTTAGATGAAGTTCATGTGCAAACATAATACTGAGCACACGCGTGAGGTGCGTCGTAAAGAGTATTCACGATAATTTAGGGTCAATGAAGTAAAGTTACCTGAAGGTTTGTAAAAAGTGAATGAACAACATCATGATGTAAATAATAGGTTGCACCTCTAAATAGACCTACCCCAGATCAATTTACATATTTTGTGATCTTTAGTTTGTATATAAACATCATGACCTGAATACCAGGTATGAATAATTTATATAATCTGATTTAGTATTGACAGGTAGCAAAGAGAACAGACCCATTGTTTGACCAAAACCAATGATTCTTTAACTTAAAAGCACAAATACGTTACTTCTTTATAATAACTGGCGAAGACACCATTGACCAAAAATATGTTATTGTAACATTCGTTATCGTTCAAAAGAATCTGACCAAAAGAGATGAAAAAGCAGTGAACTTTCGTTCGGAAAATATCGTGCAATTATGGAGTTCTTGTTTAGTGAAGAGATATTGTAATATTTTCACATCAACAGTTTAGCCTTTAATGCGACACGATAACTACAAAGTTCTTAAAAAATGATTAACATTATTAATGTGAGGTTCGTTTGTGTTACAAAATCTCAGTTCAGTATATTTTCCTCTGAATATCAAAAACTGACAAAATTGATTACCGCATTTAATTTCTACAAATATTGAAATCTTTGTGCAAATTCCTCCAGGCGTGACGTTATTGGGATCAAACTTCAATAATAATATATTTCTTCATAAGTATCGATATGTGTACTGCATAATGAATGTCTGGAAAACGGAAACAAATCAATTATAATAACACATAAGACGAAAAGCCTATTAGATTTACGTTATAATCCCTGACAAAATTAATCCTCCATGACTGCAATAATGCATTGGAAAATATTTTTCTAAAATCTTTGTCGGTTTTTTATTATTACCAAGGAGCGAAAACAAAGTTTCATAATGAACATTAATCACTAAAACGATAATAAAAGAAGGAAAGAAAATCCAGTGGACAGAAGTAAGGAAAACTATTAGTTATCTAACTGTCTCATTTCTTTATTACGTTTTTATGTTAAATTTACTGTACACATTTCTGTTCTGAATGGAACTCTGTATTAAAAGATGCACTATGTAGTTTGTTTGTCAAAAGAAGGAGTCGGTAACAAATGCATATTTTAATTTTGAAATGTTCGCTGTATTCATGTCATTCTAATCATTCAGACCGTTTAAAGTTTTTTACAGTATACGTACTTCACATTGCATTTTATGTTTAGTAAGAATATATTATGTTTGGCATGCTTCTGCTATTTATTCCAATACTTTGTTCAACCAAATCGACGAATTTTGTAGTGATCAATGATTAGAAACTATTTACAGTAGTTACCTGGGTATTGAGAGAGAGAGAGAGAGAGAGAGAGAGAGAGAGAGAGAGAGAGAGAGAGAGGAGGAGGAGGAGGAGGGGGTAGAGATGACATCGAAATATGCCTCTTGGCCTTCAACTTTTAATAATACCCTGGATGCCAGATCTACGGTTAGGGAACATTTTGCAGGGGATGGAACTATAACTCTTAAAAACATGGGTATATGCACTTTTGATGCCGAAATGTAGCTAAACTGCTGCATGGAACTAATCTGATTTTGTTATAAAATGGTAATTTCATGGGTGAATCAAACCGACTTGTAAACTCTATTTTAATTGTAAGGCATACTAAATCCTGTACCGTAGTGAATGAAATTCATCGCTTAGATGCCTTTTATGCTTCACTATTATTGAAGGTTCATTAATAACCATTTCTGTGCCACTGCATTTTGTCTCCCTTACTAGTTCAATGACCAATTAATTTATATAAATAAAAAAGGTACATGAATGTATTGATCCATGAATAGATGCATACATACATACATACGTACATACATACATACATGCGTGCGTGCGTGCGTGCTTGCGTGCGTGCGTGCATACGTACGTACATGCATACATTGGTGCATCTCTAAGTAAGTACATGTTGAAAGATCCAGGCTGAGTACGCAATATTGCACAAACGAATAAATCGAATAAAATTATCTTTATGATATCAGCTATGCATTTGATAGATTAGACTGAATGATGAATTGTTGAGTTGATTCTTTAGCATTTCAAACATTTGTCTTCGCATCAGTTTATCACTCTAAAAACACGCGAAGCTACAACAGAGCGTGAAATAATGCCAGTTGTATTTAATAAGGCGGGTATAGCCACACAGAGTGATTTCCTCCTGATCATCAATCAGATAAGAATTGGGCGTCGCATTGATATCTACGATTGCATTATCGTCCTTAAGTACACAACCTAATTCATGTCAAGTGGGGTCGTCAAAGTATGATCACTACCAGTCTTATTATTTACTATTGGACAATGGTTCTTATATAGTAAGACTACATAAAAACATAATGGATTACGAATTAGACAAAGGATTATCGTATAATCTCTGGGCAGTTAAGCACACTGTGTCTGAGGATTGCCATACTTTCATGCCATGTGCAGTAAATGAATACACGTGCCGTTTTGGTTTAATAATATCTGAAGCGAACAGGAAACTTGCTGTGACAAGGATGAGATTCTCGAATGTTGCAATGGAAATATGCATTCAGCCATATCTTCGCCTGACACGATCGCCTGAAAAGTTTGGCTAGATATTGATAAAAACCGCAGAAACGAAATGGGTACTTGTCAGCTGATACCAGTAATTGCTCACTGTCTAGAAAATAATTTTAGAAGCGAGTACAGATGTTTACAATCAGAAAGTTTTGATGCAGGTGTGTAAACTGCAATAATCACCTTGATTTGTAAACACATTGAGAAACATTTATTATCCTGAGAAATCTTTCTGGAAAGTTCTGCATTTATGGTGATTTTATTGTTACGTATATGTAATTTAATTACTTGTGTGGTTTAAATTCTTTTTTATTTTATTTTTATTTCATTACATGTTATTGTAATGATAACTTTATTCACTGGATTTGACATTTTTCGGACAATTCAGTTCAGTTCAGTAAATAACCAGTATTGCTACATTGTAATTTTAGCTGACCTAGTTCCTGACCTTGATTCAGAATTGGTAAACAACTTTTTTTTATTTCTTTCCTCGAGTGAAAATCATTGGTCGTGATCAAGGTCATACTTGGCTTGCGTTTCAGTTCTATGCAAACAATTTTTTTTTAAAACTTTTATTCAATCTTATTGATTCGTTCAGCAGAATCAAATTCGTCCATGGCGTACGTGTCAGCCGGCCTATGGTCTTACTACGCCATTCGAACTAAGTGACCACGTGACCCCATCACGTGATCTAAAATTGCGTTTAAAACTAACGTTTTATAGTGCTTTAATTCAGTCGTAAATCATACCTTCGGAGCTCAAAGGTATTTTGTGTTGTGACCAGTTGAATTGAGTATTTATTTTAAAAAAATTTATTTTCCCTGGAGACTTTATCTAGTGTTCATCAATATTCTTGGGCAAAGTCATTTTCTGAAAATTATTCGGAATTCTAAAGCCGGAATTTATTTCTTGGTGATTCAACAAGGAATTGTTGACACATCAACACAAAAAAGGTTATAGAAGACATCATCGCCTTCCATCTTGGAAGTTCATCGGGATTCGAACTTTGATTCATTTAAAACTTTTTAGTGATAGAACTTATATTTTTAAATTCTAGGATTAATTTTTGGATTAGATTCACAAACCGTATGTCCTTTTTCATATTTTTACCTTGTTTTCTAGGGAAATAAATTATTTAGATAAATTTACAAAGCTTGTTGGCTTCACTCTTTTCTTTGTTACTTTAGTACGAGCCTAGACACGTAATATTATATATTATTATAGTATAAAAATAACTGATTATGTAAAGTCATATCGTCCTGTCATAACTCATTACATCCTGACCAACCATCTAGAAGCGTATAACTCAATAACGTTAGCGGGTCATTTGTTCGGGGTGAGTAAAAGAAAAATTATTAAAATATGCGACGCGCCACTTACTGAATTAAAAACCGGCGTGTGTCGTAAAATATTAGGATAATGCTGATAATTCTGATATAATTTCAATAGTGTCGTCTCTAGTATGATATCAATTCAGCTGGTAAATCAACGTCTGTTACTTTCTCTCCCACAGCATCCGTGTGGTGTCCATGCGCTAGAATACACAGTATTAGGACACTATGGTCATAAACTAAGTATCAGAAAGAAGTAGAACCAACAAATTTTGTAAAACGTAACAAATAATGTAAATATCAGAGTTATTAATCAAACGGTGAGAGGAACTTACAGTATTATGATGTGAATTCAAATTAATCCTGAAAAAGTTCTCTGAAAATCCAAAGGAATAAAACGTTCCATAAAAATTTCATATCTACAAACATACTGGTCCTCTAAGAATCGTGACGTTGTCAAATTGGCGTTGTCTAGAACTCCACTGAATAATTCACAATAGTTCCAAAATAATATTATTGTCCATTGAGAACTTTCTATTTCCACTGAACAGTCCCCACAAATGGTTTTCTCTCGAACAATATCAGTTACAACATAAAACACACCTGCAGACTTGATGTTACAACATGAACACAAGACATAACAATGACACCAATATATAAATTAATCTCATTGCTCATTTCTCACATTATATACACAATCAAGAGTCTATTACGACTATATGTCGCAATGTACCCCATGTGACAGACCTTATTACCCAATCTAATATTTAAAATACCTATTCATGTAATCAAACCCATCCAATGTAAATTCACTCAATTCTTCTAAGATACCGCCTGTCGTAAACATATTTAATAATAATTATATTAATAGTAACTGTCAAGACATATGTAAGAATCTATTTATGAATATTATGCAATGTTACGTTCTTTAATATCCTAAATTAGACCCTACGCACTTATGCTAAATTCAGCTATAGGTAATTAATTTAATTTATAAGCATTAATAAAAATTACACAAATTAGGCAAAATGATGTACCAGAAGTTACCAGAAATATAGATATACATAATACCTACCCTCATAAAGAAACAAAAATTATGCAATTCATCTTTCTTTTACCAAATTAATCAAACATACAAATTGCGATAATAATGAAATTACACAGGAAGATGTATAATGAATGTACAAATATGTGTACAAAATGAAACAATACAGAACTCCTATACACGTTAAAGTGCATCTGCGATTAAATTTTCTATTCAATTTAGTGTGCAGAATGTCGATATTTTATCCGTGCAACATTCAACATTCAACTCTATCAGAACAATCTTTTTTTTTCCATTTTGTTGATGAAAGTAAGGAAGTTATGATCACTGAATACTATAAACGGAGAAGACCAGAATTAACATACACTTCAAAGTGTTGTAAAGCCAAAATTGAAAGCCAAACACTCATTCTCGATAGTAGAATAATGTCTCAAAGCTTGTTTAAATAGCGAAATAGCACATTGCATGATCCACGCCATTTTCATCTTTCTGAATTATTACGCCAGCAGCCTAACATTACTTGCATGAACAGACATTTTAAACGATTGGTTGAAACCTGGAGCTGGAAGAACTGGCCGACTTTTAAGCATGGCCTCTACGTTTTCGACCGCAGCCTGACATGTCAGACCAATAAAATATGGTCTTTCTACTCAATAAATCGATCAGGGGCTCAAGAACTATGCAACAATGTGAGCAAAATTTCCGATAATGTCCAGCTATGGATAAATATTCGCATCAGCTTCGTTTCTGATAGGCACAGGAATTCAAAGATAGCTTTAACGTTAGATTCTACAAGCTTGATTGACTTGACCATGCTTCCCAATATGTCCTACAAATGTGACACAAGCTAGGAAAAATAACTTTTACTTAAATTCATTGTCAAATTTGACATACTCAGTCGAACGAAAAATATCCGGATCGTTTCTAGGAGATCTTATCAGGAATCGCTCTATGTAATGATGTCGTCGATATGTGCATCTCAGCCATCTTTACAAGATGGTATCATGTTTATTAAGCGCTGGAATGCTGAGTTATTTCTCTTCCGCCTTTATGGAGTGTCGATTAAGTCGTTTACTTTCGTTTTAACAGTATAGGGACCATAATACATAACCTGAAGAGGATTTGGAGGTATGGATGAAAGACTCAGAACTTTATCACCCAAGCTGATATGCTCATTCTTTTGAAGTCCTGTCATATCTTACTTTCATTTTTGATTGTGTAGACTGGATATTATTTCTTGCCACCTCAGAAGCTTTCGCCAGTTTGTATTTAAATTCAGAGACATAATCAAGTAAATGATTCTCTGATTTATCTGTTAAAAGAAGTTTCTTTTTCAACAACTTCATTGGTCCACGAACAGTGTGTCAAACAAAAAATTCAAACGGGCTCAACCCTAAGGACTCTTAAACTGACTCCCTAACAGGAAACAACGATAAATGAATACCTTCGCCCCAATATTTTCTGATGTCAAAACAATATGACTTTATCAAATTAAGTAAAGTCTGATGAAATCTTTGCAAAGCTCCCTCGCTTTCATGGTGATAAGCAAATAACAGAAATTGTTGGATACCTAATTCAAATATAACTTGTAGGAAGATCTCTGACATGAAATTAGAAGCTTGATCAGATTAGATGGATTTTGAAAGAAAAAAGGGGTAAGGAACTTTGTTAAGGCTTTAACTATTGATATAGTGGTAATATTCCGTACAAGAAATACCTCTGTAAACCATGTCGATGCATATATTATGGTCAATAAGTAATGGCTAGCTGATACGGTTTTACGGAAGGAACCTACTCAGTCTACCATTATTCTGCCAAATGGTTCGTCAAATGCAGGAATAGGTTGCAAAAGAGCTTTAGATATCATTTGATTGGGCTTTCCTACCATTTGACAAGTGTGACAAAATCTGTAGTATTTAGAAACATCACTCTTAGTTATCGGCCAATAAAAATAATGTAAGATCTTGTCATAGGTTTAATTGACTCTTAAATGATCAGCCAAGGGATTTTAATCAGCTAAACTAGGAATTTCCTGTCTATGCGACTTAGGAACAATAATTTGATAGTTCACTGAACAATCGTCATCATGAACCTCAGGTAGTAACCATTTTCTCATTAAAGATCTTATTTCCTTTGTGAAAATAGAAAGTTGGTACCACTGCGGGAATGGCCTTGTTAATAGTCCTCTGAGACAAACAGAAGATCCCAGGATCTTTCTCCTCGATCGTTTCCTAGCAATAAATAAACACCATAAATGGGCAAAACATTCACAGAGCGCCTATAGTCACTGGTCATGGAGTAAATCTGATGTTAAATTAACATATTAGAATGGAAGTTTAATAAAACCCACATTCTACTCTTTGAACAAGAACACTCTGAGAAAAAGAAGACTTTTCATACAAAGGCAAAGTACCTGGTAATAAAAGAAACTGAGGAGCTCCTGTGTCCCTTGCTATTTTAGTAGGGACAGGATTGGCCGAATCACCAATAAGGTATATAGAACCCTTCAACAAATTGGTTATTAATTCTCCTTAATTAAATCTGACTGGGTTTTGTTTGACCCAACAATTTTATTGTTTCCAATAAATGACCATGACCTTGACCTATGAGAAATAAGAACATTTGTCTTTGATTCTGTCTCTCTTTTAACTTAATCAGAAATAACGTGCCCTATTTTCATGCAATAGGTATACGTAGGAAGATATAAGGATTTCTAATCAGTCTTATGAGACGTTTGATTCTTATAAGTTGTGCCAGATTCAAATGTATAAGTACATGCTTGAGACTGAGGTGGTTTCTTACTAAACCTCTGCTGCGAGGAAAACGTATTGCCAAGAGAATCCTAACTTCACTATGGACGCAGTTCTTGAATTCTTCAATTAATATTAGTTGTCTAAGTTTGTCATACTCGGTGGCGAGTAAGTGTATATTAGCAGATGATAATCGGATCTAAAAAGAGATTATTTCTGAATATCAGCAGTAGGAATCCACGAATTAAATTCATATGGATATTCACTCCATTTGACCAATGATTGTTTACCACGCTGCTGGATGATCCGTTCGATTCTGTAAACTTCCTGTATGGTCTTGGACAACTCCTGCTCATAAAACAACCCTAATATTGCTTCTCTGAGCAAATATGTGATCGCATAGGTCACTGGAATAGTATTTAACACTTTATTAATTTAAACTTCTTCTGCCCAATGCGGGGTAAATCCGTTTTAGAACATTCGTTTCATTTTAGAAATCCTAACACGATCCCCTACTCGCAATTTCCTTCAATAATACAGCGCGTGTGCCACCGCGTCATTATTTTTTGTTCCCGCGCTTGAGTCGGGGTCATTTTAATACTGCGATGCTTGGTGTTATTGTACTCCGATATCCGCTAAAGGAATACTTCTACTTCTTGTTGTGTCACTCGCTGTAAACTGTTTCCACATTTTAGTTTCTAATGTCCTATTGTATCTCTCGACAACGACAGACTTACCCTGATCATACGTCTAGTACTTTTGTATTCCTCGAGAGGATAACGAGTCCTCGAACGTTTTGTTGTAACATTATACACGCATAATTTATTTGGTTTCATCGCTATTGACTCAGACAGGTCTCTGATGGAAACTCCGTTTACATTCTTGAGAGGAATACTCCACGCGAACGTGCTATACACGCACGTCTATCATATTTTGCAAATATTTATATCCGTCATTATATTTTTAAAACTTGCAAACATCCACAAGTTCGGCATCATGAATATCATCCACCCCGTTGGTATTGGCTCTGCAACATGGAAAGTTTTTCTTCCTGGTGCGTTTAGTTCATCCGCAAATTGTGGATTATTGATGGTGATTGTGATTGTTTTCTTTTTACTCAAGCGAGTGCGTTTACTTTTTACATTTTCATTTTGCTTATAAGGCGAACACCCAGAGAGCGTTTACTTTTCATCCTTTCTTCACTCATGCTAGTTTGTTTTCTTTTAACACCGATTCGTAATTTAGTTTTACCGAAAGTATGAATTGCCCGTACAACAGTTGTGTCGATACGCTCCTGCATTACAGTGGGTTCAATCGCCTGGAGTTCGTCTAACATCATGCGATAGAAACTCGACCTGTGCTTGTAATGATCGCGATAGCAGATATCATATCTCATCGTAGTGGCGTCAACTTAAGGTTTTTGCTCTAGAAGCGGCAGATCATTCGCGTCAAGCTGATTTTCTAGAAAGTTGAAAGGTCCTGTGCATTTATGCCCCTGTAATGTCCAGCCACCAAGTGTTTGAGGTAGTTTTCCTATGACCGAGTGAATGGTCACAACGTGTCCTATTTGTCACTGTAAATATCATCCACCAGGCTTCATCATGCCTGGTAACTGGTCCTTAGAAAACATGGCGTCAAATCATGATATATTCGACAATGCTCTATTGATATCAGAATTAGTTAGCGGCACACAGTCACATTAAGAAAGAATCCTCTTCATTTGCCTTGCTTCTTTTGTTCTTTGATGACGCAGCCCTCTGCCAAATACTTTTCCGAGTAACCCTGGTAGCATCCTGCCGGCCATACTAGCAAACAGCGGCACAAGCTGAAAATCCCACCCTGTTTTTGTCTGAGTCACCGAAATTTTTAACCTGACGTTAGTGCTAGCCTCAGTCACCATGACGTCGTCACCTCAATGCAATTGCGTTTTACTTAACCTATGGTGATCGGGTATCCTCACTTAGCAGCAGCAGCTACTTTGACATATTAATTTTTACTCAAAGCAAGCACAAATTGTTGATATGACATTCTCGCTATATAACATTTGGTTACATAAACCTACGGTTGCGAGAAGAAAGTTCATTCCTGTCAGTGATACCGCATCCCCTGGTTAAAGCGATGATGGTTGTGGGTGTTAACCGTGAACGTTTCCCACAATCGCATGATGAGTCGCTGCTGATATTGCTCCGGTCGTTCCTGCTAGATCTATCGAACCTAATACTGATAAAATTTTCGGAGCCGAAGATGCAAGTATTGGTCCCATGGCACCTAACAATCCTCCTTATTTGCTACTTTAGACTGAGACATTATAATGATTGATCCTGTGTAAGTTGTCTGCCCAGCGGATAACTCCTTTTGTTGTTTTCTAGTGAGCATCTTTCTTTCAGGTCCTTACGTAACTAGTTGCGACACGAATAAAAACATTCGATTCTGTTGCTGCGTTGAGCCGCTGAAGCTACCCAACGCTGATGAGAATTAAGTTCGCTGGCGACAAGCTAGCTTGTTGGTACGGCATGCTTTATATTATTATTTTAAATAAAGACGCAAGAGTGTTTTCACCCTGAGTTAGCGTCGATCTCAGTCACCGTCGTCACCTTACCTGATACTGCGTTAATCATGAAAAGCTTATCCGGGTTCAGAAATGCGTAAACGTGATAATGATCATCACCAACTATCATGTTACCAGGATTAGCTGAATCAACTACACTTGCCACTGGAGCCAATGTCCATTTTGCCTCCATTTCTGACATCGAAAGCGTCTTCATTTGCGGATGGTGTTTGGAAACATCAAAATGAAAAATCAGGTGAAACTTCTCAAACTTTCCGATGCACAGTTGTGTACCCTTATCCGTGTCCTGATATTTTTGCATCCCTTCGATGACCATCATGTGCGCGCCGGAAATATTTTGGTATTGTTGCATTATTCCAATCGGAATACTGCCTTCTATTACTTCTCACGTGGATAATATTCAGATTAAAGTGATCGAAAATCATATTATTTAACTCCTGATCATTACCCCACATGGTGTTTTGAATGACAATAAACAAATGACGTGGTTGGTCCATCTCTACTTTTGCCGTTATCCTCCATGTGATCTCAGGTAGACCGAAAGTGTAACTGACGCTTCTAAATCGTTGTTGTCGTTCAAATTGGAAGACCTTGACAGGAGAACCTTGAGTTCGTTCTTAAGATCCAACGACGGTTTGATTATTGGCATTAGAGCGAAATTCTTGTTAACGCAAACTGCCGAGTGGTCACAACGATACCCAGTGGATATAATTCGCATGGATGTTACGCTTTACCTCAGTCGTGTGTTTGAATCCGTGGAAGACCGTACGCACAGCATAACGAGATCCAAATGTAGAACTTAACGGGTGAAGCATGCAAGTAAGGTATCTCAAAGCGGTCAAAGCACGTCGTGTGGAAAATCCGTCCCTTTAAGCATCGATTTTGTACCTAGTAAATGCCGTTCTATTTTCATCATTTATGGAAGCACGAATGGCAGTAATTCTCAAGTCCATGTTTGCTTTGGTATTATATGTTGCAACAAGAAACACCGGATCAACGTTTGCTGCTTTTATCTCGCTGGATACAAAGGTGACAGTGGCTCGGTCATTGAGCCACAACATGTTAGTGGCGATACTACGACTAAAATCATTGATGAACATCACCAGATGCATGATCATACAGACCATGGGGAGTTAATTTTCTCCACGACCTGATTTCTCGATTTACAAGTCCCAGATGCAAAGAAACTTCAACTGTCATTAACAATTGCGATTCATCGTTGGCACCTAAAGCTGCTGCTGCCGCCAACGTTAGAAGGGTTTCATGGATGTTGGCAAAACTCTTATGCGACAACAAATAAATATCTTAGTCTCAGGTTTCATAAACCCTCAGACCTCGCTTGCTTATCTTATGGTAATCCCGGTTGTGGGACTCCATGTACTCGGATTTCCTCTTGGACTCAATGATGCGATCCTCATGGAACAGTATAAAAATAATCAAGAGTGTACTGTAATAACAATATTATACCACGTGGTTACATAATACTCTCATGTGTCAACATTTCAATGGATACTTCGTTAACATGTTAGGGCGCGCCAGCTAATCCTGTCTCCGCCGTTATTGACGTCATTCTGCGTAGTCGTTACACGCTGAAGCTGCACTGGATGGAGCTGTATCTGCAATTGCCGATTTCATTTGCTGCTGTTCTGTAAACTGGTTGTCGGTAAATCAAATAGGGGTTGACCCGATCCCGTACTTTCCAGCCGACCATTCAAACGCTATTGGGGCCGCTTTTCTGGCAAACCATGGCAGCGCTGAGGTGATTTTGGACAACAACGTCAATAAAACCCCTCGTATGACTTTTTGCCGTTTAATTTTCCTGGGTATTATCTTTATACACTGCACTACACATTCTTTGTTCAATTGTCTGGATAAGTTTGTACTTGTCTGCACGGGTTTATACTTTCTAGATGGAGATAAAACGTGACCCATTCGTTGTTACAAATTACAGGTTGCCCTGATTGATTCGTAATCGACATGGTCGCAGTGAAAAAAACTGTGAGAATCATTGACCGCATATTAATCAGTGGAGAAAGTTGTATGATCATTAAATAGCATGTGCCTTTTGTGTAGACAACCTATAAATCATTCAGCTGGAACCACCGCGGGTATCATAAAACCATTCGGTGATCCAGCAGGTAATGAGTAAACTGTTCACATTGCTGCTGTTCAACGGAGTATCTCCCTCCTTAACGGCACCCAAAGCCAACTGACGTCGTGTAAAACTAAGAATCGACTCGAAAGCATAGTCGACTTTGCAGTCCTCACGGTAACACCCCGCGAGCGTGATTCGGGTCTTTAACATGCTGTAATTAGGCTGAATTTTAATTTTACTCGCGTTGTGGTTGTTTACAGTGATCCGCCGACGTATTTCGTTGGCGATATGGTGAGCGTCGCAAATGAGTTGGTGTCGATGAGGCCTTGGAAACGCTAATATGTGCGCTCAAGTCGTGAATGTTGTGATTAACGTGATCTTGGGTGTTCTGGTTCATATTAATCAACTAATTGATTATGTTGTTATGACTTATATTGTAGATGCATTGCTCTAGTTACAAAGTCAGACTCACATGACAGTATGTGATCAGTTAATGTGTATTTATGAAAGGATAGAAAATTAAGACTACTTGAATGGATGTAAAAACCGATACCTCTGATACATTGTCCAATCATTCTAAGCACATCGCTAATCAGGACATGGCACTGGCCTTAGTAAAGTCGATGCATCACCTTTAATGTATTGCAAGTTAGAAAACGCATTTCAACTTTTATGATTTCAATCATTTTCATAATTGGCTTCGACGAGTACCTCTGACATTAGTGACTAAAATGATAACAATTTATTAGGACGTGATCTGAAGAAATCATTATGATGGTATTCCGATTTACACTATGGCAAATATTGTTTCAAAATCAAGATAATTTGACAGAATTGTAAAACAGTAAGCAAATGACTTAATTGAAACTTTATGCTTGAAACATTTCGTCCTGCAATCTCTCCCTGTTTGGACTATATTAAAGATTTGGAGCTTGTCAATATGAAGCATATATATCTTGATAGATTTTGTTTTCCCGACATAAACATTTTGAGTTCAAAAACAACCTTCTAATGTATTATTACCAGCTAGGTGCGGCCTTCCTTTTTCCGGTATATAACTTATTTTATTAAATGATATTTGTTGACTGTTGAGGCGTGCCTTAGGATGGTTACAGGGTGTATCATTTATCTCATTAATTTAACAAATGACATAAAAATGAAACATATATATATATATATATATATATATATATATATATATATATATATATATATATATATATATATATACAGAGAGAGAGACAGACAGACAGACAGACAGAGAATGATGTTGGATTTTTTCATCCGGTGTAAATTATATGTAGGCTTTCGATAATGCAGGCTTTTATTGTTCTTACTGACTGAAATGTTTTAGGCATATATCATATTGAAGCTTTTTTCTATCAATTAAATAACCTGTCAGTCCATTGCTATTCCTGCATGAGTTAAAACTGTAATTAATAACATTATAATTACATCGAAATTGAAAGGTATGGTAGGCGATAGAACAATGGAAATGAAATTACATCTAAACCTACACCTGTGACGAAAAGATTCACATGAAACCGTACTCTTAGTTTAAATAAGCAACAATATATTAAATATGTGTAAACATTTTCAGCTTTACTGTATTACACAATGAATGCATAAAGATATATTACTGAAATATTCATATTGGGAAATTTTAGGTACATGTATATGATAGACAAGTATTAACGTATTATTATACCAACCGACATCCTTTAATATTTTGATTATCATTTATGGCTTTATGTCCTTAGATGCGAAGACACCCACACACTAAAATTATTATTTTGTTTCATTAAGCTATAACTTTGGCAGAACGTATGAAACATTCCGCGGAATACGGAAGTAATTTCATGTAAAAAGAACGACCGATAATTCCAGTGCCAGTGACAATTCAGTAAGCTGTTTAAACATACGCAAAAGCCATTCTGCTAAATTCACGAAACATTATATTTTTCTGTTTATACCTCAACGCTGCTTCCTTTTTGATGAATTCCTTGCAATTAGCATTGTGTATGGGTTAGTCAACGAAAAGTGAATAAATTATTGTTTTTTAGTGTAGTGATATCTGTCACTTTTCGGTGTTTGTGTGTATCTGTATATATGGGGTTCTCCAAATTAAGTGGACAGATCTGAACCTGTGAATGTGGAAGCCGAATACTCTATTTGTAGCATTGATCTGTGTTCACTTGTAGCAACACACGAGCGAGTCGTACGACTGCTATTGAATGAAGCTAGAAAATATGTTGCACTCATCCAGTTAATGATGCCACGGAATCCTATCGCAGATATCTGGTTTGGAAATTCAGCTGAAATCAAGGTATAAAAGAAATACATACAACACCGTGATAAAAAGACGAACAATTCATTTTATCATCAAAATATGGTATGTTGGTTTAATCATAAATTCATACTTTATTTTCATACATCTAGATATCAAGCAGTAATGCATATTTGACAGCTATATTGGACAGAAAATTATCTGTGTGCATTTTCACCCTAGGACTTGTTTTAATTGAATATTTGCCTCAATTACAAACCATATTATTCTTAAATTGTAAAGTGTGAGCAAAATTCTCATAAGAATAACAGCACCCGATATTGATTCATCATGCTGAAAGTTATGAACTCTTATACGTGAGAGAGAGAGAGAGAGAGAGAGAGAGAGAGAGAGAGAGAGAGTAATTTGGCTTGGGTTCTTAGCAATAATCCAGGTGGGCGAGAATTTATAATTTTCGAACATGTTTCACATGGATAATGAGGTGCCTTCTAAAGAAGGCTGAAAAAGATTTCAGTTTATAAAATATATTAAAATTTAATATATTATTTAATAATAATTTAATGCAATTTCATAGTCACCGACTTTCTTAAATGCATGTTTTTCTTCGATTCTATTACGCTTGAAATATTATCTAACAAAGTTATTAATGTGTATTTCTCAATTTCACAGTCAATGACTTTCATTAATACAATATCTTCCATTAGTCTCTACAAATTGAAAAAAATATTTAACAAATTTAATAATGTGTATTTCTAAATTTCACAGTGAACGAGTTTCTTAAATGCATTTTCATCTATGATTACATACCGTTTAAAAAATAATCTAGCAAAGTTATTAATGTGTATTTCCGAAATTTACAGTCAGATACTTTCATACATGGATTTGTTGATTGATTTTATCATGGTTGAAAAAGTATTTCAGAGTTATGAAAGTATTTCACCTGTAGGACATGTTCTCATTTCAGAAATTATATGTTTAGTTTGGAAAGGTTTTAAATTATTATATAGCCCGTTTGCATATATGAGCAAATACCAGTACGAATAGGATATTAGTATATTAAGAAGGGTGTTTCTCTGAGTTATTTGTGATATGGAATATTCATATTTACATCCGTTTTAAATTAATCATAGGTGTGTGCATTGGAGAAAGAGAGAGAGAGAGAGAGATACATTAACTTGGGACATGACTTCATAACTACATTCCTGGTGGTCGAAAATTATAACTTTCTAATAAGTTTCTTACAGACAATGAATATTTTTCCTAACAGGCAGCCACCCATGATCAAGGAGAGTAGTAGTTTACGTCTCGTGGCTTGCGATGGTGTCCCGCTGTTTGTTAGGGAATTTTTAACTTACAACAATTAATCGTGTGTGAATAAAACTTTTCCAAAAGGAAGCAATAGAAAGTCTGAATTTGTATTCAGTCATCAATGTTTACGGAGCAATTTTGCGGTCAAGTTGACACGAGTAACCGACGAACTGGAGGGAAAACAAAGTCTGATGGATGGAAGAAAGTTGATCATAAAATTAAAACGCACGATCTCTGTACTATATCAGAATGTGGGAAAATACATTCTAGAATTAAAGGATCATGGTTGGGTGTGTATCGATGTGTACATTTTACCTAATCACTCACAAAGTAAATGAAGTAGGAAGGATTTTATATCAACTTTGTTAGTGATTAGGTAACAATTGACACATCTATAAATATACAAACATGATGAGTTAATCCTTATATTACGAATTTACTTCATTTCTGTCATAGTATTAATATATTTCATTAACAAAGCGTTCACTTTTAGGTAGCTCGAAATTCTCTTTCATTAGTCTCTTCAGTGCGACATAATATATAACCCAATCTTCGCAAGGCACGAGCGGTCGATTTTTATGTAGTAATATAGGTTAGAGTATCAGAGCGGGTCATGCAATTGATCTAAGGAACTTGTTATAGTCGTTTTTATTTTAAACAATGGTTGATGCTATTTAAATAAGGATCTTTCCGTTTCTAACATTAGGTCTGCATATTACATGTGTTGTAATAGCATACGTTGTTCTTGCTTTCTAGGCATATCGATCTTTCAGGACGCACGGTACTAATTCAATTCCCATAGTAAACCTAGTAGTATACTAAGAGACTGATCCTCAACCAAAAGCGGATTCTGGACCAGACCCCCAAATTTGTTGGAGAAAGAATAAACCTTTTTGATAGAAATTTCATATTGAACAATGAAATATTATATAATATGGGCTATCCGTCAACGTCAATCAGACATGTTGGATTTGATCTAACAAACAAATTTTGTAAGAGATTTGATTCAATAAAATCAGCCTCATGCTATACTGGCATAAAACCTAAAATAATAAGCGACTGTATTAAAAAAGTTGGATATCATATATCACCAAAATATGGGTCAGTATGGTTATTCGCAACTGAAAATGACGAACAAATAAGAGGTTGGTCAGATGATTTAATGACATTTATTGACAATATGGTTGATATTTTATTTGATAATGATATAAGTCAAAAATAAACATCTACTATTGTAACCATATTTTATGATAATCTTTTTCATACCTGCCGACTCTCATTGGTAGGATATCCGTTAACATACTATCAATAATACGAAACTCGCGTATTAAATCGTCCATATCATATTTTACGCCTCGCAAGTAAGATCGTATCTGATCAAGTAATTTTTTGTAAGTGATAATTGCTGTTTTACAAGAACTTTTTTTTTGTTTCAAGTTTGGGCTCAATCTTTTTTACAAGTGTTGAAAGAGAGACACCGACACCAGATATTATTAACAAAAACGGATTTAATAATGCTCCACTTGAGATTATACCAGAGCTGGTCATTAACAATGACAAATATGATATTACTCGAAGTATTCTACGGTAGAATTTATAACATTCTTTTACACACCAGAGGTTTTTGTGATAAAATTTGTAATATTGTACTAGTGCGTCAACATCTTCTTTTGGAATTTCTTCTGAAATATAGTTGAAATCGATTATATGTTGTTTCATTATACGATTTTTTTTTATACAAAAACAAAAGTTCTAGTACCAGCAATCGAATCAAGAAACTCGCGGAACTTATTATTATTAGGATCAGCTATAAAAATTCTGTATTTGTCATAAACATCTGACGAAGTATATTTATATCCTTCATCTGTTAGAACCTCATTTTTCTTTAACCAGGCGTATGAGTCAAAAGTATTTCCTACTTCAACCACAGAAAAATCTGTTTTATTCACCAAATTACTGTAATCGCTTTCTGTTTTATCAATATACCCTAACACCAAGCTTATTTGATCTAACGTGTAATTTTTTAAAACAAGATGTTGTCTGATAATTGCATATGCGACCACGAAATTTGCTAGCATTAATTTTTGGAGCGCTTCTTTTCCAAATAATCCCACACCCAAAGATGCAATGGGAGTAATTTTTAAAAGAGAGACTATTTGATCCGATAACAGTCTGTATGGGTGTGTGAATATATTTTCAATTTCATTGTAATAATTTGGTAATGACAATTGTCTAGAGCGATGAGGTGATGGTAATGGAATATCATTTTCGTCACTTATGTCGTAATAAGAATCAATTTTTTCTCCCAACTTTGTTTGTTTGACTTTATAAAAAAAATTTCTCGCTCAACATCATTAAGATCACTAATTTCATCGTCAAAATCTTTATTATTTTAAGAGACCTGTCAACAATAATAGGATCAAATTCTGGGTCTTTTTTACGTATCATTGGCAAAATAGCGTTTGCGTACACTTTAATAATTAACTCGGTGTCTGGTGTTATAGTAACAATTTTAAGTAGGGTTTCTTTGTTGTGGTAGTACATATAGAGATACCTAAAAAATTTTCGGTTTGAAAAAATATTATATAATTTCTTGTTTCTTTTTATTCCTCTTATCACAGATTCCGCTAGTCTGTCGAGACTATTATGGCTACTCTCTACAGACATGTTTTGATCTTCTCTTTCACCATAAGCTCGTTCTTTTATTAAGTTCGATTTTATTATCAAATCCAAATTTCCAAAATCAAGCTCGAGCAATATTTTTTTAAAATATAATTTCAACTTGTTTATGTTCTTCTAGACAATCATCAGGATAACAGTATTCAATCATCGCTTTTAAAATTTATATTGCTTCTTTTAGTTGTGGTCCCCGCATATACATAACACGAACAAAAATTTTTTCTTCCTCTGACAATGGAGAATTTATCGTTAGAATTGAATAATTTTTTTCTGGTATTTATCGCACGTGCCGCTAGTGAATCATCTCCAATCTTTTTAGCGGGGTTAAAGATATTATCATAAAATTCTTCCGCAAGGTATGTAAAAAATTGTGTTAACGTTTTTTTCTGACATTATTTTATAGCATTAGATTAAATTTGATCAAGACGATATAATCGTTATGATCATACCTGATCATCAAGTGTATATATTTGAAATGCTGTTAGTCCCGGAAATGTATGTTCAGCAGCAAAAATATTTACTCGAAAATATAAGTACTTGTTAACAATATTTTCTACTGGAATTGTAAAATATTGTGCTGTTGAAATATATGTATTTACAGCACTATATAATGTTGTCCAGTCAATATCATTGTTTGATCCTTCCAATTGCCAATTATAAATTCTCCCAACTCTAGAGTTTAATCGACCTCGCAAATGAAATTGCCAAATAGCAACTGCAGTGGGACATTTAATTTTAATTCAAAAATGTTCAACTTCTCCGTTGGTCGTCCACTCATGCCCATCAGAGAAAGCGTAATAAGGATAATTTTCAGGATAATATGCTGATGCGCTTACCTCAAACCCGGCTCGGTTGTCAGTTGCTTTATAAAGTGTTGGAATATACCCAACATTATTTTTAGTTCGTTTTATACCACTAGACAGACTATCAACATACGCTTTATTTGTCAATCGTTAGGGTTAACTGGAGCGTAAGTCGTCATTATTTTTTTGTCTCTCATGTTTATATTACCTGACATTGGTCCACCGGATTTCTTAAAATATGGGGTAAGTTCTTCCTTTAACTGAGCATAACTAATAGTATCAGCATCGGCTTGTGGTGGGGTTGTTGGTAGTCCAGTTATTTTTGAATTATTGCTCATTGCAAGGTTACCTGTCATTGTGTCGCCGGCTTTGTTAAGTTTATTATCGTCAACAGATTTTAGTTGTGCATAACTTACAGCTTGTGTTTGATTTAAGTTTGCTGGCGGATACCTGGTCTCCAAATTTATTATCTTTTTCAATGACATATCTAAGTTACCGCTTAAAGTGCCGCCTGTCAGTGACAACGTATTATCGTCAACAGATTTTAGTTGTGTATAACTCACCGCTTGAGTTTGATTTAAGTTTGCCGGTGGATATCCAGTCTCTAAATTTATAATTTTTTCCCCTGACATGTCTAAGTTGCCGCTTAAAGTTCCGCCGATTTTATCAAGTTTGTTATTACCCACATAACTCAACTGTAAATAACTTACCACTTGAGTTTGATTTAAGTTTGCCGGTGGATATCCAGTCTCTAAATTTATAAATTTTTTTCCTGACATATCTAAGTTGCCGCTTAAAATTCAGCCAGATTTATCTAGTTTATTGCCGTCGACGGATTTTAGTTGTTTATAACTAACAGCTTTTGTATCAACAACATTTATTGGCGGATAATCTGTTTCTAAATCTATTACTCGTTGGTTTGACATAGACAGGTTTCCTGTCATTGTGTCTAAAGATTTTTTTAGGTAACCTGATAAATCAATATTGCCATTTGTTATTATGGCCGATGAATCTCCTAATGTTGTTCCAAATTTTGTATAATGGCTCATTATTTATTTAATATAACATAAAATACATAACAACAATGGCAAAGTTAACGACAACGTCGTCACCGATATTAAATTTTGATACAGAGCGGTTTGTGAAACATAAACATAACAATGAACTTCCAGATTGTCATTATCTTATTGTTGGCCGAACTGGATCAGGAAAACAAATTTGCTTATGAATTTACTTCTCGGAGATAATTTTAATTACGATCGAGTTTATATTTATACAATGAATCCACAGCAAGATAAGTACGAGCTACTAAGCGAATATAATGATAAACTTCGCGATGATCTTGATGCTGGTGAAGATTTTTTTATTATCAAACAACCAGAAGAACTTGTTCCAGTTAATCAACTTGATTCGTCCGAACATAAAATAGTTGTTTTTGACGATATTACGCTAAATAATGTAGAAATGAACAAAATGAGATCATATTTTTCACTATCACGTAATAAGAAATGTAATTCTGTTTATTTAGCCCAAGGTTTTTACAATGTCGACAGATTTATTAGGCGAAATACTGGTTGTTTTATATTATTTCCGGGACTGGACAATGTTGACGTTAGAAATTTTGCAAATGAGCAATGTGGTGATGTGACAAAAGATAAATTTATTGAATTATATCCTAAAGCGACAGCGGATAAATATAACTTTTTCTTATTCGATAAGCTTACACATGATTCAGCTAAAATGTTTCGTTGTTGTATTGAAAATTATTTATAATTCTCCCAATTTTGTTTTATATAACATTTATATATAATAATTATGGAAATGCAAGCAAAATACAGAAAACATATAGAAAATCTGAAAAAACTTGTTAAATCTAAAGAAGAACTTAGAAAGATGATTCAACAAGCACGAAGTGGCCAAGTGTCTGCAGAAGAAACAACAGCCGCGATTTTCAAACCGGTTACTGAAGCGCTACTTGGAAAACAACCTGAAGTGCAAACAATGTCTCCAGAAGAACTTAAGAAACTACAGGAAAAAGGTTTTGTTGGAATTGTTAAAGAAATACAAGAAGCATCTACCGCAAAAATTATTGATAGATCTACCGAGGAAAAAAAAATGATTAGCTGAAGAACTTTCAGCACATATTGCTGATCCTGCTGCTAGACAAGCTGAAATAGATAATCTCATCAATAATCCAATTGAACTTGAACGAAAATTAGCAAGTTTAAGAGTTGGGTCGATTGGAAGAAAGTTGGAAGATATAGAAAAAAAAGTTGTAGGAGAAGCTTTTAGAAAAAAATTTGAATTTGATGTAAAAAATATATATAATAAAATAAAAGATTCCGAATATGATGATTTTAATAGAAAGTATGGATACAAAAATGTTAGATTATATGATATTAAAAAAGGATGAATTTAAGGCCGATGAAAAATTAGAAAAACTAAGAGAAATAATAAATAAAGGTGAAGATAAAGATAATATTAAAATATAGCAGCAAATAATGAAAACTATAAGAAAAATATTATATTACGTCGACACGCAATTATTGCTAGACTTTATGAGCAAGTTATTAATAATATAGCAAAATTAAACAAAAAATATAAAAGTGGTAATCACCTTAGTACTATAGATACTGAAGCAAAATTTTATGATGAGGAAAGAATAGAATATAAAAAAAATTGTTAGCTGAGGGCAAGAAAATAATGGAAGAAGAAGCTTTAAAAAGATCACTTGAACAACCACTAGTTACATCGCCAGGGGAAACTGAAAGTAAATAACTGGAACGGGTGTAAAAATATATACATCAACTGCCGAAATGATAGACAGATTAATGCTGTTGATATCATCAAAGGAAGCCGGAAATGTTGGCGCTGAAACTGACAATGAAATTATTGATATACTTTATCATTTAAGATCGGAAGATCGGAACATTTATTAGCATCTGACGAATACGAAACTTTACACGGCGACTTAATTTTGTAAAATGTTATATATAACAATGTCAACAACATTATTACTAGACTCTAGTACAGCTAAAGCTAAATATAGCGCAAATTTTTCAGTAAATTATATTCCGCCAATACAACTTGATACTGAAAAACAGTATGAAATTGGACTAATTTCATGTAGGTGTTGGCTAACGTGAAAACTGGTGTTAATAATGAATTTGCGTTTTATACTCCCCCCAACGGAAACAGTGGTTGGTTTATAATTGATATTCCGCAAGGAGCCTACAACATAACCGATTTAAATAAAACAATACGCGAAAGAATAACATATTATATGGATAAAAGCGACGCTGACAATTTTGAGCTAACACCAAATTATAATACTTTACGCGCCAGAATAACATTAAAAACTGGTTTTGAAGTAAATTTTTTATTAAAAAAAAAGCATAGCGTCGCTGATTGGATTTACTCGTAAAAGTTATAGCTCTAAACCAGGACAAACTATGACATATGACGGTGATTTTCCGGTAAATATAACTGGCGTAAATACAATACTGATAAATTGCTCCATTGCATCTGGATCTTACTCAGCCCAGGGCAGTAAAGGACAAATGATATATAGTTTTTCGCCAGATGTTCCACCGGGATCGCTCATGCAAATTAGTCCGCGACAAGTTGTTTATTATCCATTAAATATTGAAAATCAAATAACAAGTATAAATATGCAGTTGACAGATCAATCTGGGCGACAGCTGGATTTGAATAACGAGGTTGTTACTTACTATTTACACTTACGCGTACAATAACAAAGTTATTGCGACTTCGTGATTGGCTATTGCGACCTCGGTTTTATGCAACCTCAGATATAATGAAACAAAAAGAAGTTTACAGAAGAAAAATTATTGGTGGATTTTTTGGAAATATATTTACTAAAATTATTGAAAATGTTCCTGGAATGGCACATAAAGTTGCACCAATTGCACTCGACGCGTCAACAGCTTTTGCAACTGGAGCCGCATCTGCAGCCGGAACTGGAGTGGGACAAAAAATAACTGATAAAATTACTAAGAAACCAACAATCAAACAAGTTATATCAGAAATCGCTCCATCAAAAGAAACTCAACGTGCTACGATAACAACAACAAAAAAACTTTTATCACCAAAAGGCGAGCAGATTATACAAAAGTTAATATCTAAAATAACAACACAAATTACATAGTAACCGTTAGAATTTTCCCAATTTTATGTAATCTAATAAATAAAAAATGTCTGTCAAAAATTATCTTGATTTAACAGAAACTTATGACAACACCGTAACAGAATTTAAATATATTGAGTATCTCGACGAAAATTCTAATGAGCCAAATAAAGCTGGTGTCAGAACATTTAATACCCGAGACGAAGATGTATTTTTACTACCTCACAAGGCAGTATTGGAAGTTCGTGGCCAGATTATGACAGTAGCTAATCCGCCTGTCGTAATTGCAGCCGGAACAGAAGTAGCTCTTATAAATGATGGCTGGTGTTTATTTAAAAGTGCCAGATATCAGCTGGCCAATCAAACTGTCGAAGATATTTCAAGTCACCTGCAAGTTGCAGGTACAATCTTAAATATTATTTCATTTTCCGATGATTATTCCAGATCGACTGCAACTAATATGATGTGGTTTAAAGACACCGGAAGTGGTGCAATAATTTCTGCGTCAGATGAACTTATTTCAAAAGGTGTTTTAATACACGGAGCTGATGCAGCTGCAGATGTTGTAATTGTAAGAAGTTTTCTTATTGTTGATGCAGACGCGCTAGGTATAGCCGCACCAGCTGGTGCGGCTAACGCAGACGTTACAAGAACCTCACTTACTGCTGCTTGTAATAATCTTTGTATAACACCGCCAGGTGCAGCTGCGACAGGCGTTGAAATATTAGATTTAGTTATTAACACAATTGGATTTCGAAATATATGTTACAATGAAGGTTATGCCAGAAGAAAGGCACTTGCAGCAGGGTCACGTCAAATTACAATGATGCCACTGAGTACAATATTTGGATTTTGTCGCGACTACAATAAAGTATTTCGTGGAGTTAAACATAAACTTATTTTAGATCGGGCAGAACAAAATGATTGTTTATTCAGAGCTGGCGGAGTTGATGTACAGTTTGTTATAAACAAACTTGCACTTGGATGCCACGAATAACACCGACAGTAACAAAATCGCTCGAACTAGATGAAGTTCTTCAAAAACGCACAAACAAAATTCATTTTCAGCAACATAAAGTATATCAAACAGCTGTTCAAAATACCACCGACTACACATGGAGAGTCACAACAACATCAAGCGACCAAAAGCCACGGCAATTATTTGTTGTATTTCAGCGGCAAGCGCGACGTGGTAACCAACAACAAAATAATGCGATATTTGATAATGCCGATGTTAGACGTATATATGCTAGAATAAATTCAAAGCAATATCCAGAACGAGCGATAGAATGCAATTTTGCAGATGACGCTAATAAAAATGTTACTCGACCTTACATGTACCTACTCGACGCAATACAAAAATATCAAGATGTCGGAGATGGATCTCAGATATCAGTAGAGGAGTTTCGTACACTTTATCCAATATTTCATTTTGATGTTAGTAAACAGAATGAAAGAGATGTATTTTCAACTGCTGACATTGAAATTACATGGACGCTCGGAGCAGTTCCGGTGGCACAGTTATACATGTACGCGTTAGTGATCAGCGATAGAGTAGTTACAGTCGACTATGTTGGAGGTAAAATGTCGGTAAAAGTTTAATCTGTAACTTTAATATAAGATGACAAAATATATTGTAAAAGAAATACATCTGACTGATGGCCAAGTTAAAAAATTATTAGCTGATGTTGCTAAGAAGAGGCAGGTATCATTAAAAATCAACCCTAACGCAGGTGCACCAGCACGTGCTGGGGGTACTTTAACAAACTTAATGTTAACCAAAAAACAAGTAAATAAGTATAACCGCAGCAAAATCTCTAGAGATTTTATAGGCAAACCGTTTGTTTTAAATTTAAGTGCCACACAAATAACAGCAATGGCAAGACATGGCGGCTTTTTCGGTCCGGCATTATCGGTAATGGCCAGAACGTTAATACCAAAACTTTAGCCGGTGTTAGGTACATTAGGACTAGCAGCAGCGTCGGGAGCAGTATCCGGAGCAACGAAAAAAGCAGTTGAGGGCAGTGGTATTGTTGGCAGTGGTATAAAAAAAAAATTTTGTTTAACGTTTAAGTTTAACTTTTAAGTTTAACTTTTTCGTTTAATATTTTAGTTTAATGTTTCGTTTAACTGTTTAGTTTAATATTTTGTTTAACTTTTTAGTTTAATATTTTAATTTAACTTTTTAGTTTAATGTTTCGTTTAACATTTTAGTTTAACTTTTTGTTTAACTTTTAGTTTAACTTTTTAGTTTAAGTACAAAATTGCCAATTTTGCATGTTTAATTTTATGTGACTGATAAATATAAAATGCCCAAACGAAAAACAGCAAATAGAGAAACAACAACGAAAACAAAAGACACCGCGACGTCGAAGAACAACCAAAGGAGGATTTATTCCAATAGCTCCACTTTTAGCGGGACTAGCGGGAAGTCTACTGCCAAATCTACTGGGAATAGGACGAGGACTAACATTACCGGGCACGCGGAGATGAAATCTCTTGCGGCAGCGTTAAGTAACTTTGATATACTTGATAAGCTAAAACAAGTAAAAAATTTCCATGGAGTTTATTCTAAAGATGAACTTGCGACGATAAAATCTCCTGCTGCGGCACCGTCGCTAATTTCGTGTGTGATAAATATACAAGATTTTAATGACGGATCTGGCACACATTGGGTAGCAGTTTATAATAACAATTACTTTGATTCATTTGGACTTCCACCAAGTGATGTAATTAAAAAATATATATCTCAAAAATATAAAGTAATAAATTATTCGTCTAATCAACTTCAACCTATTGGAACATCAGCGTGTGCATACTATTGCGTGATGTTTATAAAACAGATGTCCGCGAGTTTGAAGAACTTTGACTCAGATTTTTTAAAATTTATTTTACAGTTTGACAATCATCCTTCTTACGCCAATGATGAGATTGCAATCAATGTTTTGCAAAGCTAACTAAAAGCTTGCAATTAATTTCTGTAAAGCTACCTAAAGCTTACAATTAATTTTATCTAAATTACAAATATATAATGTCAACATATTGTCTCAAATGTAAAGGTAAAACAGAAAATATCAGTGAAACAACAGAAAAAACAAAGAACAACATGATGATGCTGAAATGTCTTTGCACAATTTGTGGAAAAAGAAAAAGTATGTATTTAAAGAAATTGTCCGGAGCTGGTTGCGTTGACAAGGTTATTTTAGTAGACGATTGAAAACAATTATTGTTATAAATCTGAAAACAAATATTATTGTAAATCTGAAAATAAATAGAATGATATGCAAGTGCGACTCCGATAAAGATTTATGTCTCAAGCAAAATAAAATTGTCACATACTGTCAACAATGTAACAAAAGAGAAATAATTGGTTTTTTATAGATATACATAAAGTAATTGGTAAATTACCGAAACCAAAAGGCGGTTGGACATTGCCAGGCCATAAATACACCGGATCTTACAATCCGCTAGATAAACAACTAGATGAAAATGATAATCCATTACCAGGACAAGAGCCTTACAATCAAGTTGATGCAATAGCGATGCGACATGATATCTGCTACAGAGACATTGAACTTCCAGACAACGAACAAAATAAACACAGCTGCGATAAAGTAATGTTGGACGAACTTCGTGATATGAAGCCTGTAAATATGCGAGAGCGTATTGATAGAAAGTTGGTGCAGGGTTTTATTGGAGCAAAATATAAACTTGGACTCGGAGAGTCTGGACTCGGAAAGGAATTGTCAGCGACAACGTCGCTTGCGTCAGAGCTACACAAACCTAAAAAAAAAAGTTTACGAGACGTAAAGTTGTCGCAAATGCCGTTGATGACATCTGGGCGATAGATTTAGTTGATGTCTCAAATCTAGCTGAATTTAACGTTGGTGCTGATGGCGCTCCGAAGAAATATTTGTTTAATGTTATAGACGTTTTTAGTAAATATGCTTTAAGTGTGCCAGTTTCAGATAAGACTGGAACGTCGATAACTGATGCGCTAAAGTTAATAATAACAACTGCAGAAAGAAAACCAAATAGAATCTGGACTGATCACGGAGCAGAATTTTTTAATAAAAAGTTCGAGCAGTTTTTGCTCCAAAATAATATCAAAAAATATGTTACAGGAAGTGAAGGTAAAAGTGTTGTCGTCAAGCGATTTAATCGTACACTAAACGAAAAAATTCATAAGTATGTGACATTTAAAAATACGAGTAAATATATTGACAATTTACAAAACATTGTTGACGAATACAATAACACGACACACCGAACCATTAAAATGTCGCCGAATGACGCAATTAAAAATCTGATATTAGCAAACGAAAACATGTATCGAAAACATAAATTTAAAGTTGGTGATCGAGTTAGAATTTCTCTGACAAACAAAAAAAAAATTTGAAAAAGGATTTACTCCGAACTGGAGCAAAGAAGTATTTGTTGTTGATAAAGTACTTTTAACAATCCCGGTAACATACGCCCTAAAAGATTTATTAGATGAGCCTATAAGCGGTAGTTTTTACGAGCAGGAACTTCAGAAAACTTCCCAAGACGTATTTGTTATTGAAAAAGTTATCTGAAAACGCGGCAACAAAAGTTTAGTTAAGTGTCGCGGGTATAGCGATAAATTTAATAGCTGGGTGTCAAATAAGTCGATTTCATCGACTGCGATACAAAATTAGAATTTTCCCAATTTTGTGCAATAATGTTATTATAAATTTGTTCGTATTTCGCAAGTACAGATTTACATTTGATAGTTTTACATAACGAACTTAAATATAATTTTCTTGCATTATCAACCGGCATTAAATTAAATATTTTAACAAAAATAAAATCATATTTTATATATCTTTGATGACCAATTATTTTCAGATTTAAAAAAGGTTTGATAAGCTGCCAAAATATTTGTTGTTTGGCAACAGTAAAATTAAATTTTATTATTTTATTAGCAATGTGATACTTAACATTATATCGTCCAGTTGTTGGTCTGCTGTAATTTTTTCTGTCAGCGACGGCAACTACTTCATCGTCGGACTCGTTGTTGTACAAAATATCATCTTCGCTATAGCTAGAAAATTTATCGTTGGCGACTTTGTCGCTGGAGATGAAATCTCCTGCGATTGTATCTTCCGAATATATATCAGCAAGTCGCTTAATCAAGTTCATATTATAATATACTTTTATCTAATTTATAATAGTAATGGCCAGCGAAACGAAATCTCCGGAAATTCCCACTGGAATTTCTAAGGTTAAATATCATCAAAAAGTTAATATATTAAATTACAGAGAATTAGCTGAGGCAGTTCGAAAATGTTTGTCTGGCTATAGTGCATATTCTGTTAATGTGAATATAATACAAGGCGAAAAAGACAGAATACTTCTAACGACGGCAGAAAAAAATAAACTTAATGAAAGTTCATTTCTAACATTAAAATTTGATCGCGATGATGTTTTGATGTTTGCCCACAGCTGTCTTACTAAGACAGAATTACGAAATATAATTAATCATCATATCTGAAACTAAATCTGTCGAAGGTTGACATTGACGTTGCTGTTTTAGTTTTGCCGTCAGCTATAGATTGTATTACAGCCGGATTAATTTTATGATATTTTGAAGCAGAATAATTTGACTTAAATTTTATTTCTTCATCAGTTTCAAGATTTACTGAGATAATCGATCTAGAATATCTAACACCACCAGCATCTCCTCTTCTACTATTTTCTTTTGATCTTACCAGATCTAAATTTTCTAAACGATTATCGGTCTTAATTTTATTTATATGGTCGATAACTAAATTATTTAAAATAGCGCCGTTAAAAATTTCATAAATAAACCTATGCGATTGATAGCCAACAAAATCTGTTTTAATTCCTCTAACATTTATACGTAAATATCCATCTCTATCCAAATTTCCTAATACTTTTTTATTTTTTCTTCTTCGAATAATTCCGCTATCATTAGCCTCGTATAGATTAAATACTGGGTGAGGTTGAAACTCATTTTGTAAAGCTAAATTCTCAATATTATCATCGCTAATCGAGCCATTTACTCTATAGACTCTTTGTCCAGCTGGAATTTCATCGCAAAACAAAGTATAAATAAAATCTTTTCTAAATATTTAGGTGATATCTGTATCATCTCCTTTTACACTAATTATCATTCCAGCCGGAGCTGGTTTTCCTTTTGATTTCTTAGATTTTATGTTAATAACTGAACCAAGTGCATTTGCAGCATATAAGTTGTACTTTGGGTGAATATGATAAGTTTCTTGCTCGGTTGCTGTCATTCTGATATATCTCAAAATTTCTGTCATTATACTATAGGGATTTTATATCTCTAATTGAAAAATAAGTATTAAAAAAAATCAATTAAATATAAAAATACTATACATAATGTTAAAATTGAGCGATATTGCTAAAAAAAAAAGGCATTATCAAAACAGAAAACATTGCTAGTGCATTTTCCGGATACGACAGCAGTTACAAATTTGATGATCAAAATGTTTTAGCAAATTTTAACTCTACAAATTTATATCATCTTTTACAGCCTGTTGTATCTAAAGAACTTACAGCTCATAAAAGTATCAAACTAATAGTACAGTATCATACGATTTTATCAAAATTACATGCAATCGAAAAAGATATACTTGATATAATTTTTGAAAATACAAGTTTTGATAAAGAACTTTCTGAGCCATATTTAACAGCTAAATCACGAAAAATATTAACCGGAACAAATATTGCTACAGTCGCCGATGAAATACACCAAGAAATTTAAAAAAATTGGAGGAATTGACTTCATCTGGGTCAGGCTGGAAATTTGAAATGATAAAGGAAGTTTTAATTCCTACGGCAAAATATAACGTACTTCGAGGTAGCTCTTACGTTGATCTGCCAACAAAAATTAAAAACAAAAAATGCTGTATAAATGTCAAAACCAACGACGATCAATGTATTCGTTGGTCAATTTTATCGGAGAGACATCCACAGAGTGACCACAGTGACCGAATTGAAAAGTATTTGCCATATAAAGACGAACTAGATTTTAATGGAATAACTTTTCCAGTCGCAGAAAATCAGATACCAAAGTTTGAAAAACAAAATAATATCTCAGTAAATGTTTTTGGACTAGATGAACGAGAAAATGTTCACCCAAGATATATTTCAGAGACTGCTACACAAAAGACAATAAATTTATTATTTTATAAAGGACATTACGTTTGGATAAAAAAAACTTTAACGGCTTAGTTGGCGGACAGTATAATAAAAATAGAAAAAAGAAATATTTCTGTTATAAATGTTTGCAGGGTTTTTCTAAAAATGGGAAACTATAGGAGCATGTTAAATACTGTATCAACGTTCAAAGAATAACTATGCCCGGCGAAAAAGAAAAAGTCTTAAAATTTAAAAATTATGATCATAAACTAAATATACCTTTCGTTAGTTATGCGGATTTCGAGTTCCTACTCGTTCCAGTGGCTGGCGCTGAAAATAATCCTAATAAATCGAGTACAAGAAAAATACAGCAACATGTTCCATGCGGAGTAGCTTATAAAGTAGTTTGTTGCGTCGACGATAAGTTTTCATGTCCGATTAAGTTATATAGATGTAAAGATAGTGAATCTGAAAGTCCGGCGGTATTGTTACTAAAAAAATCTGATAGATGATGTTAATAAAATTTCTAACAGATTACTTAAAACAGCTCCAATGAAAATAACATCTAAACAACAACTTGAATTTAACGAAGCAGTTGACTGTCATATTTACGAAAATCTTTAGTAGACTCAAACGGAGTCTGTGATAAAGTGCGTGATCATTGTCATCTGACCGGTCAATATATAGGGGCGGCTCATAACAATTGTAATTTAAAATTTCATGCACCAAAGTTTATTCCTGTCGTCTTACATAACTTTCGTGGCTATGACAGTCATATCATTGTAGAAGCTTTTGGCAACGAGGAAATTAAATCTAAACTAAAACTAAATAATAAGATAAAATGTATACCAAATAATTTTGAAAAGTATATGTCAGTTACTCTCGGAAAATTACGTTTTATTGACAGTCTGCAATTTATGACAGCGTCATTAGATGAGCTCGTAAAAGGTTGTAGCACTTTTAACAATCTACAAAGTTGCTTTGGTGATAAATTTAATCTACTGACAAGAAAAGGTATCTTTTCGTATGAGTATCTCGACGACTGGAGCAGATTTGATGAAACTTCTCTGCCTAGCAAAGACAAATTTTACTCGCAGCTCAAAAACGAAGATGTATCAGACGATGAATATAAATATGCACAAAATATTTGGAATAAATTTAGTTGTAAAACATTTGGTGATTATCATGATATATATTTGAAAACAGATGTTTTATTACTAGCAGATGTTTTTGAAAGTTTTCGTCGAGTAAGCTACAGTAATTATGGACTAGATCCCTGCTGGTATTATTCTGCTCCCGGGCTGTCGTGGGACGCTCTACTAAAAACAGGCAAAATAGAATTAGATCTCCTGACAGACGTCGATATGTTTAATTTTATTGAAAAAGGTATCAGAGGCGGAATTAGCGTTATAACAAAAAAATAGGCAGTAGCTAATAATAAATATATAAAAAATTATGATAAAATTCTCCCGTCGAGTTATATTATTTATCTAGACTGTGTGAATTTGTATGGCTGGGCCATGTCAGAGCCAATGCCTTGCGGTGGATTTCATTGGATAACTCCAGATCAATTTCTTAAAGAAACTGAAAAAGATTTACCCAGAAAAATCATTAATGATTTTTCCGCTATTTCATACTTTGTTGAAGTCGATCTAGATTACCCTAATTCGTTACATAATCTACACAACGACTACCCATTTTGCGCAGAGTCGATGATCATAGATTACAGTTTACTATCACCCGAGCAACGAGCCATGACAACAGCAAACAATTCCATTGTTAGTAAGCTAGTTCCAAATTTGCTAAATAAAAGAAATTACGTGATACATTAAAAAAATTTAAAACAAGCAGTAGATGCTGGACTAAGTCTGAGAAAAGTCCATCGTGTGCTAAAATTTAATCAGTTGAGGTGGCTGTCAAATTATATTGACTTTAATACCAAACGTCGTGCTGTGGCTAAGACCGACTTTGAGAAAAACGTTTTCAAATTAATGAATAACTCGGTGTTTGGTAAGACAATGGAGAACATTAGGAAAAGAGTTTCTATCGAAATTGTAAATGATATAAGTCGCAGAAATAAATTAGTTAACGATGACGGTTTTGTCAGCATGAAGATATTTAATGAAAATCTTGTTGCAATACAACGACGAAAGACAAATTTAAAGTTAAATAAACCGATTTATGTTGGTGCAGCTGTACTGGATATATCAAAGTGGTTAATGTACGATTTTCACTATAATTTTACTAAAAAGCAGTGGCCAGATTAGGAGTTGCTATTCACTGATACAGATTCGCGAGTTTATAATATAAAATGCGAAGATGTCTATCAGGATATTTACAAGCGCCGTGACCTATTTGATTTATCAGTTTACCCGACTAGCAGTGGATTTAATGATAATACGAATAAAAAAGTTATTGGTAAAATGAAAGATGAGTTTATGTTTGTGTCGGTGAGAGAGTTTGTTGGATTAAGAAGTAAGATGTACGCTGTGATATTAGATGATAATAAATTGACAAAGAAAGCGAAAGGTATCCCTCGCGGATATGTGAAAAAGATGATGAATTTTAATGATTTTAAAACCGCGCTAAACAATAATGCCAGTTTTATTAAGACAAATGTCATTAGAACGAATCATCATAAGCTCGAGACAGATACAATAATAAAACGTGGACTTAGTAATTTTGATGATAAAAGATATTGTAAAGATGGAATTAATACTTTTGCACTTGGACATTTTAAAAGGGAGATAACACCATTCGGCTTGTTCTAGATTGGTACGAATGCACTGTATTGATTTTTCAGACTGTCTGTAAAGCGCAGCTGGTGATTAGTGAGTTCGTTTTGTCTGTTTGTTTCTAAAACCGTACTGAAACAGAATTCCCTGAATCTTTACAAACTATCTGCAATAAAGCGCTGCCGGTGATTTTAGTTAGTTCGTTTTCTCTGTTAAATGGTTGGCAAAATTACTTGTAATTTTGTGGCGTATTAGTCTGTCTGTCTGTTTCTAAAGCCGTACTGAAATGGAATTCCCTGATTCTTTACAGGCTTGCTAAAAACCCACCTACTGATTTTTCAGACCTGTCTATAATGTAAACAGCCGCTTCGTTTTTCTGTATAAATAGACTGTAATATATTTTAGATTTCGTTTTTCTGTACAAATAGACTTAATTTCATTTTTATGTATAAATGTAAGATTTCAGAAATGTTATTCACAAACTAGGCAACTGGTAAGTATATAGTAATTTCTTAAATATATATATGTAATCGGATTTCATAGCTTAGTGCAGGAATGTTGGAATTATCGTACTGAAGGTCTGTGGTTCGATTCCCATCACTGGCATATTTCGGTGGGTGTGGTTCTGGATTACCAAAACATTATTTTAATTGGGGGTGCAAACCCCAACAGAAAAAATACACTCTCCCACCATGTAACCACGTGGTGGGTGTACTTTTGCACTCAACTCGGTGTTATCATGGGGAGAGTGTACAAAATCTGTTGGACGTAGGTAAATCCCCCGTTTATGTTAAGGATAAGTTTATGTTTGTATCGTCACTTAGGATAAGTTAGGATAAGTTTATGTTTGTGCCGTCCAAAAATAAACAGCAGGGTGATGTGAGATCGTGACATTGTGACCTCACTGAAGGATATCCACATAGGGGTATTCAGAAAGAATGTTCGCCGGACAAAAAAGTCTCAATAAGGTGCCTGTGGGCCATAAGACAGGTCTTAACAAATGAAAGAGTGCCCGTGGGCCATATAAGAAAGGCCTTTACATTATAGACAGCCCTCTGAGTTCTAAAGTTTCGTTTCGTATATTTAGGAATTCGCCTGGGGGTATGTCTATTGAAAGGGACTCTTAGGATCTTATTGGTAAAGACTTTACCGGCAGAAGGGACCCCAGTGGAATGGTGGACTTAGTAATTTTGATGATAAAAGATATTGTAAAGATGGAATTAATACTTTAGCACTTGGGCATTTTAAAAGGGAGATAATACCATTCGGCTTGTTCTAGATTGGTACGAATGCACTGTATTGATTTATCAGACTGCCTGTAAAGCGCAGCTGGTGATTAGTGAGTTCGTTTTGTCTGTTTGTTTCTAAAATCGTACTGAAACAGAATTCCCTGAATCTTTACAAACTATCTGTAAT
>JAECUM010012905.1:0-22376 GCA_016617855.1 Megalonaias nervosa
GGGACGTCGATAACTGATGCACTGAAACAAATAATAACAAGTACAGAAAGAAAACCAAATAAAATCTGGACCGATCATGGAGCAGAGTTTTTCAATAAAAAGTTCGAGCAGTTTTTAGAACAAAATAATATTAAAAAGTATGTTACAGGGAACGAGGGAAAAAGTGTTGTCGTCGAAAGATTTAATCGCACGCTAAACGAGCTGATACATAAACATTTGACAGCTAAAAACACTAACAGGTATATTGATGATCTTTCTCAAATCGTGGACAAGTATAATAATACGAAACACCGAACCACTAAACTATCGCCAAACGACGCAATTAAAAATCCGATTTTTGCAAATGAAAACATGTATCGCAGACATAAATTTGAGGTAGGTGATCGGGTTCGGATTTCTTTGACTAAAAAAACATTTGAAAAAGAATTTACTCCAAACTGGACTGAAGAAGTATTTGTAGTTTTATTAGGTGAAACAATAACTGGTAGTTTTTACGAGCAGGAACTTCAGAAAACTGAACAAGATGTTTTCGTTATTGAAAAAGTGATTAGGAGAAAAGGCGATAAAAGTTTAGTTAAGTGGCGTGGGTATAGTGATAAATTTAATAGTTGGGTACCAACTAAGTCGATCCAATAACGTTATTATAAATTTGTTCGTATTTCACAAGCACAGATTTACATTTGATAGTTTTACATAACGAAATTAAATGTAATTTTCTTTCATTATCGACTGGCATTAAATTAAATATCTTAGCAAAAATAAAATCGTATTTTATGCTCCTTCGCTGGCCAGTTATTTTTAGATTTAAAAATGGTCTGATAAGCTGCCAAAATATTTGTTGTTCGGCAACAGTAAAATTAAATTTTATTATTTTTTTAGCAATATGTTACTTAACATTATATCGTCCAGTTGTTGGTCTGCTGTAATTTTTTCTGTCAGCGACAGCGACTATTTCATCGTCATCATCATTATTATTGTACAAAATATCATCTTCGCTATAACTAGCAGATTTGTCTATTATATCGGTAGAGATTGTAATATTATCTGCGACTTTATCGCTAGTGATTTTAACATTGTCTGCGATTGTATCTTCCACATATATTTCAGCAAGTCGTTTCATCAAGTTCATATTATAATATACTTTTATCTAATTTATTGTTATAAGATATGACTGACGAGGTAAAATATCATCAAAAAGTTAATGTATTAAACTATAACGAACTAGCCGAAGCAGTTCGAAAATGTCTGTCAGGTTATAGTGTATATTCCGTTGACGTTAGTGTTACGCAAGGTGATTCTCATAAAATATTACTAACAGCAGCAGAAAAAAATAAACTTAATGAAAATGCTTTTATAACATTAAAATTTGATCGCGATGATATTATAGCGTTTGCACATCATTGCTTGACTAAGAAGGAGCTATCAAATATATTTAATAATCATATCTGAAACTAAATCTATCAAATGTTGACATTGACGTTGCTGTTTTAGTTATGCCGTCGGCAACGTCTATTACTCTTTGTGGATGAATTTTAAGATGCTTTGCTGCAGCCGATATTGATCTAAATTTCATTTCTTCTCCAGTTTCTAAATTTACTGAAATAACTGATCTTTTAGGGTTTCTGAAATTAGATTAGATCCACTAGAATTAGACCCACGTCGGGTGTTTTCTTCTGGTGTAACTAGATCTAAATTTTCTAAACGATTATCAGTTTTAATTTTGTTAATATGATCGATAACTAAATTATCTGGAATAACACCATTAAATACTTCATAAACAAAACGATGAGACTGATAAGTAACTTGATCTGTTTTAGTTCCACGTACCTTCATAAACAGGTATCCGCTATTTTTCAATTTTCCAATAACTTTTTTTGTCCTTATATGTCGTATAATTCCCTTATCATTTGCTTCGTATAAATCAAATACTTTATGACGTTGAAACTCATCTTGTAATCCTAAATTTTCAATATTGTCATCGCTAATCGAGCCATTTACTCGATAGACTCGCTGCCCTTCTGGAATATCATCGCAGAACAAAGTATAAATGAAATCTTTTCTAAACATTTCCGTTCTCTCAGCATTATCTCCATTTACACTAATCTTATAACCCGCTGGTGTTGGTTTTCCTATAGATTTTTTAGATTTTATGTTAATAACCGAACCTAATGCATTTCCAGTGTAGAAGTTATACTTCGGATGAACATGATATGCTTCTTGCTCCTCTGCTGTCAATCGAATGTATCTCAGATTTTGTGTCATTATACTATAAGGATTTTATATCTCTAATTGTTTGTTCAGCTGGCGTGCAGCGAGTTATCGATCGAACAATCAATTAAACATATAATATTACACTATTATATAGCAATGCTGAAATTACGTGATATAGCCAAGAAGAGTCTTATGGGAGAACCTGAAAAAATAGCGACTGCCTTTACAGGATTCGACAACAGTTATCGGTTTGATAAACAAATCGTACTGGTAAATTTTACTGCAACAAATCTTTACCACCTGTTAGAGCCAACTGCAAAACGTGAACTTGAAAAACATAAGGGTATAAGAATATTAGTGCAATATCACGTTATATTTTCAAAACTACTTGTGACGGAAGAATCGACTAACACGGAAACTACGGACCCTTATATTAATGCAAAATCAAGGCGTGTTTTGTTTGGTACTGATCTTTTGTCACTAGCTAATGAAATACACCAAGAAATCTGGAAAAAGGTGGAGGAATTTACCGAATTGGGTTCGGGTTGGAAGTTTGAAATGATCAAGGAAATTTTATTTCACACAATGAAATATGACGCATTACGCGGTAATTCGTATATCGACCTGCCACCAAAAATAAAAAACAAAAAATGTTGTATAAACATAAAAAACGTTGATAACAAATGTTTCCAATGGGCTGTTCTTTCTGCGTTATTTCCAGCAGAAAAAAAATGCTGATCGTGTTGAGAAGTATATCAGTCACGTGTCAAGATTAAATTTTAAAGATATTGACTTTCCAGTGGCAGAAAATCAAATACCAAAGTTTGAAAAGCAAAACAATGTTTCGATCAACGTTTTCGGACTTGATGAAAAAGAAAAGGTCTATCCAAGATATATTTCAGAAAAAGCTTCACAATCGACTATAAATTTATTGTTTTATAAAAATCATTATGTTTGGATAAAAAACTTTAATGGACTAGTTGGTGGACAGTATAATAAACGAAAGAAGAAAACGTTCTTTTGTTATCGCTGCTTACACGGTTGTGGAGACAATGAAACATTACAAAAGCATTTGCAGTACTGTAGTGACGTACAACGAATAACAATGCCGTCTAAAGAAAATAGCGTGTTACAGTTTGTCAATCACCATCACAAGCTAAAAATTCCTTTCGTTATATACGCTGATTTCGGATGTTTACTTCAACCTGTACTTGGCGTAGAAAATAATCCCAACCAATCGAGTACAAGGAAAACTCAAAATCATGTTCCGTGTGGAGTAGCGTATAAGATAGTTTGTTGCTCTGATTCGAGATTATCTAAACCAATCAAATTATATCGTGGTAAAAATCCAGCTGTTTGGCTTCTCAAGCAGTTGATTAGCGAAGTTGATCATATATTTACTCGTTTGAAAAGAGTAACTCAAATTATGAAGCTGTCGCCTCAACAAGAATCCAATCACAAGCAAGCAGAAATTTGTCATATTTGTGAAAAAGCTTTTGACTCTGACAACGTCAGGGACAAGAAAGTACATGACCATTGTCATATTACAGGACAGTACCGTGGAGCGGCTCATAATCAATGTAATTTAAAATTTCATGCTCCAGATTTTATTCCAGTTATTCTTCACAACTTTCGAGGATATGATAGCCACATTATCATAGAAGCTTTTGGTGATCCTGACGTAAAAAGCTCATTTAAAACTCAATAACGTTATCAAATGCATTCCAAATAATTTTGAAAAGTATATGTCAGTTACTTTAGGTAAGTTGCGTTTTATTGACAGCATGCAGTTTAGGAAAGAATCTTTAAATAAGCTTGTAAAAGGATGTAGTAAGTTTGATAACCTACAAGACTGTTTTGGAGATAAATACACTCTACTAACCAAAAAAGGAGTATTTCCGTACGATTATCTCGACGATTGGAGTAAATTTGATGAAACATCTTTACCTGACAAGGACAAAGTTTATTCACAACTTAAAAATAAAAATATAACCGATGACAAATACAAATACGCGCAAGATATCTGGAAAGAATTTGATTGCAGAACATTTGGTGATTATCACGATTTGTACCTAAAAACAGATGTTTTACTATTAGCAGATGTTTTTGAAAGTTTTCGAGAAGTGAGTTATAATAATTACGGACTAGATCCTTGTTGGTATTATTCTGCTCCCGGGTTGTCATGGAACGCTTTGTTAAAATTTAGTAAGGTAAAGTTAGAATTACTGACTGACGTTGATATGTTCAATTTTATCGAAAAAGGTATTCGAGGTGGCATTAGCATGATCATAAAAAAATATGCTGAAGCAAACAACAAATATTTGAAAGAGTATAATCCTGAGCTTCCTTCGAAGTATATTATTTATCTATATTGCAATAACTTGTACGGTTATTCTATGGCAGAACCAATGCCTATTGGTGGATTTCGTTGGATTACGGTTGATCAATTTCTATCAGAGACAGATAAAAAGATACCCGACGATGTTTCGTACTTCGTTGAAGTTGACCTCGATTATCCAACTTGGCTACACAAATTGCATAACGATTATCCTTTCTGCGCAGAATCGATGGTCATAGATTATAGTATGTTATCTCAGGAACAACAAACGTCAGCATCACCAAGACAAAATTCCATGGTCAAAAAACTAGTACCAAATTTGCTTAATAAACGTAATTATGTTTTGCATTACAAAGTTTTAAAACAAGCAGTAGATGCTGGTCTTGTGTTGAGAAAAGTTCATCGTGTACTAAAATTTAATCAGTCACCTTGGATGAAAGGTTATATTAACTCGAACACTTCTAGAAGAACTGTGGCGAAATCTGATTCTGAGAAAGACTTTTTAAACTCATGAACATTTCCGTTTTTGGTAAGACGATGGAAAATATTAGAAAAAGGGTAAATATCGAACTGGTTAATGATATAAATCGCAGAAACAAACTTGTGTCAGACGATGATTTTGTTAGCATGAAAATATTTAATGAAAATCTTGTCGCGATACAGCGACGAAAAACAAATCTAAAACTAAACAAACCGATTTAAGTTGGAGCTTCCGTGTTAGATTTATCAAAGTGGCTGATGTACGATTTTCATTATAATTTTGTTAAAAATCAATGGCCGTCCAGTAGATTATTGTTTACTGATACCGATTCGCTCGTATATGAAATCGAATGCGAGGACGTCTATCAGGATATATACGATAATCGACATCTGTTTGATCTTTCCGATTACCCTAGTGACAGTAAATTTTATGACAAAACGAATAAGAAGGTTATTGGTAAGTTCAAAGATGAAATGAACTCGAGCATAATCAAATACTTTATCGGATTGCGTAGTAAAATGTATGCGGTATTGTTAGATAATAATGAAATAAAGAAAAGAGCAAAAGGTCTGTCTGACTATTTTGTTAAAAAGTTTATGAAATTTGATGATTATAAATACGCGCTTGATGGCGGTGTTAGTTTTATAAGAGCAATGGCTATTCGAACGAATCATCATAAACTAGAAACAGATGTCATTATCAAACGCGGATTGAGTAATTTTGATGATAAACGTTACTGTAAAAATGGGGTAGATACATTTGCACTTGGGTATTGTCATGATGATAGATCTATACTCGATATTATCTTTTCCGACTGAAATTTTATCTAAACTAAAGAAATAATGTTTGAAAATTTGACAGTGACAAATAGCTACAATAGCAAGATCAAATATCTAATGATGGACGGCAAACAATTGACAGTTGAAATTAATAATGAAACATCAGGTATATGTTTTAGTGGAACTCGTGACAAGCCAAAACTTTCGCTTATCAGATCTGATGACAGCGAGTATTTCAATTACCTCGAGCAATTGTATCAAAAGTTGCTAGCGGAATTTAAAAACTTTCACGATCCGATCAGTCAACAAAAATATACTAAACTTACAATTGATCTTGATCGGTCAAAAATATATTTTATCGATAAAAAATATCCTCTTAACAAACCTCAAATAAAAGATTTGTTGGAATCTCGTCGCTGTGTGAGCGGTAAAGTAAAGTTTAGTCTCTATCATCGTGATAATGAAATATTTCTAATATCAACAGTTGAAACATTGATAATTGGCGATGCGGTATAAATAATATATGAAAAACGTCACTTACCTGATTCGCCCGGTATAATACGTCCTCTCCCTTGAAAGTGCAGCACGCAATGACTATGAGAGAATTTGACCGCCTTATATATACTTGTTCTGATAATGATCTGAAAAATCTCACCGCATTGAGACATTTTAACGTTTTAACTTTCCAAGTGAACGCTTCTGGAATGTTCTAATCACGTGATTGAGTTTAACACATCTCCGCATGACAAAGGCAGTTACCTAGCTCGGTTGCCATGGAGATATTGATTTTTTTTAGATTGCGCGATGGCTAGGCGTATTGATTAGGCAACATCTGTTACAAAGTCTAGGTATGCATGTTATATATTAGTGTAAAGTTATAGAATTATATCTGAGCTCAAATCTGCCTTTCAGTTTTGTGTAAATCGTTTGGGGTGGGAGTTTTAGGGTCTCTGATAGAGGTAAATTATATTTGTTAGGAGGTTGGGGAGGGTGTGAAAAAGGTCTTTGAGATAGGATCTGCCTTTTATATTACTACTCACCGGGTTCACATAAATACATGACAGTCACGTTACCGAGTACTGGCGAGAAAGAGTCATGTCGCAGGCCTCCATGCTGACCGGATCCACGTTGATAAATTCGTTCAAATTCAGCTGCAACTTTGGCTGCTGTTTTAGTTGATAGATGCTCTGCTTTTTTGCATCTGCTTGCAACGTCGACAACAGTCAACGCGTATTTGTATGTGCGTGAATGAAGTCTACCAGTTATAATAGTATCATGGGAAAAGAACAAAATATTTGCCTGCTGAACTTCGTTGGGCAAGCTGACATGAAACCGTCTGTACTGAATTGTTTTAGGCGGTGGTAGATAAATTTGCCATATTGCCTGTTGGGCCAACCAGTCGGCGGCAACAGCATGTGTGACACCTGCCTCATCAGCGAGTTTACTAATCGCTGCTCTGCCCCTCCAGTATCGTCTTGGGCTATAATAAATCGACTGCATTATTACTAATTATTGGCGATTAATTGCCAGCTCCTACCGCTAGTTTACCGCTCATTGCCGATCTTATCAACCAATTGGCGAGAGATTCTCTGAGAGAATCATTTTTTACAGACTTCAACATGTGAAATCAACTTTACGTCAGCTATATGTAGTTGTTGTAGATCACGATTTTTATACGCGATGTCATGAGTATGACATGCTTGTTCATTTGTATTTATTGGATGCTCTCCTGTTTTGGGCTGTTTGGGTTCGTCGAGCCTAATATTAAATCGAGTTCCAGGACCACAATGATTATATCCCAAAAGGTGCTTCTCACCAGGATACTAAGCCTAGTCCCTGACAATTTTCCGAGTACAACAGCGATATCACCACCACGCACTGATTGCGTCTGTGACACAAATTTGTATTTTTGTATCACATTTCACGCACTCTCCTGCAAGCGCGCGTCGACGATTCTTTGTCGTAGTTGTTTTTAGCGCGCTGGTATCGGTGAAACCTTTGCATCGAACAGAATATAAATTCATATACCTTATCATATTTGTACTAATATGAATGTTATTGACTTTTCTGCAACACGAGAGCAAGAACCAGTCAAGCACCACCTTGCGTTGCCAGATTCCATTCGAGGAATTATCATCGGTCCGTCTGGGTCTGGCAAAGCCCATTGTTACTTAACATGATAATGAGATGGCTCAAATGGGACAAACTTTATTTGGTGGCACCATCGGTAGATGATAAGCGATGCTATTGTGTTCTCAAAGAAAATTTAAAGTTGTTCGACGAGGACGGCAATGATATTATTAACTTTATCACCGACATCGATGATGTCCCATCGGTTGAAGATCTTGATAGTAGCATTAACAACCTAGAAGTGTACGACGATGTCATGCTCGCCAAACAGACAAATCCAGCCCGGATATTTTCACGAGAGAGATATAAAAACACCTACGTGACCTACGTCACTCAACGATACACTCAGATTCTCGATAAAATGTTTGGTTAACAGTCAACGACGATCTACCACCAGTCGTTCCCCGATCATTTATAGCAGCAGGGAGGGACAGCGCGCGGGTCTACGAACCACCTGACGCGTTAGAGGACTCGATTTATCATTCTAAACCTTGTATGTCAACTTTTGCCTCGTTCTCTAACTGGGTTCTTTAATTCGTAGACCTAATGTTCTGTCCAGTTTCCCTGCTGCTACGCACAACAAATGAAATGTGTGTGTGTGTGTGTGTGTGTGTGTGTGTGTGTGTGTGTGTGTGTGTGTGATTTTAACGTATCTTTAACAAGTTTTCAGTCATATCGCTACGATGTCTGCAGTGTGGCAGTTTATAGTGATGTCTAGCACTGGGGCATCATGCCGCAGACATGTAGCATCATGTCCAACCCAGTCACATTATCCTGACACCAGGACGACCAGTCCTAACACTAACCTGTTATTGCTGCAACGTCTGTCAGAATGAACGAAATTATTCGTTCTTTTTCTTCCATCTAAATAAATTCCACTGAAATAAACACTATGTTATAAAAAGAATCTCAAATGGGTAATGATTTATTATTAAATTTATGAAACTCGTTGAGTAATATCCAGCTTTTGTTCGCCATAAATTCAATATTAAATCATTACCCGTTTGTGATTCTCTACATATTTCCCTTATTTTTTTTATTTATTTTTTAATACTTTTTGTTTAGATTTTTGCCTTTTGTCTTTAGACTAGTGTGTATTTTTTCTTCCTCGACAAATGTTAATTAAAGAGACACTTTAATGCAGAAGTCTCTAAAAATCGCTCCAAGTGACACACATGGCTGTGCCCACATATACAGAGCAGCATGATAAGTGAGAAATAAAGGAAGTGCGGCTCTGTATATAGTGCTCGACCTAGTGCCCTCGTCTAAATTCACGCAAGCAGTGGTTATGAGAGAAAAGTAAAACGTACACGACATGCAAACACACAATAACGCAAAATATGTTTTATTTTCATTTTAATTTTTTGGTTTTCTAGTTTTGAAATATCACATACTAATCTCTCATAAACCAATTTTTAAAAAATGATACCAGTAGACAACTACCGTTGACATAAATGCCGTCCTTACAGGAAAACAGAAGCAAACACACAGTTTAGCAAGACACATAGCAAACACATGACCGTAGGAAATCTCTCGCATAGATCACTAAAGGAAGGGGGGGGGGGGGCAAACTCTCCTAGATAATTGTCTCTGGTGGCAAATAGGGAGCCCAAAACCTTTTAAAAAAATTTCAACGTCAAGGAACCAGCTCGAGTCCCTAGACCAGTACCAAATTAGGAAAATCAACCCTGAATTCTAAAATAATATCTAAAAAATTTTAAAATCCAAAATCTTTTTCATTTTTTACGGAAAAACAACACCACAGACCTTTGGGCGTAACACGAACATATAAAAGCCTTATAAATTTCGGAAATATGGATGGAGGGCACCTCAATGGTTACCAGCTAACATAGCTGGTAGTTAACGATGGGCATACATATAAAGAATTACAAGAAAATATCAAAGATGATTCTGGGGGAAAGACTACTCCGAGCGAACGAGACTCGTAAAAAGAAAAAGGTAATTGAACTGGGGAAAAAAATAGAAAGCTTCAACAGGTTGGAAATATCTCAGCCGATTATTTGTGTTGATTTGCATAGATAGAAATTTAATAGATAGTGAATTATAACGTATAGCTATTTCATTAGCACAGGAAACATAACATATCGTAAAATTATTAGAGAACATTACATCATAATGTATAGTTGAATCGATTAGAAAATTGAATTGGGATGTGTATTTGCATTTATCCATATGTAGACTGAGATTTATGTGAAGTAGACAAGAGTGGATTTGTATGCATATATATTTACATATTTATAAGTATCATTCTAAAATTCATAGGACACCAACAATGCGAGCGATTACCGTAACAACGGTAGATTGCTGTGTCAGAAGACAGCATTGAGACGGTGTGTGCATGTTACGAACTTCGTTGAGTAATAGTCTTTGTATACAGAGCAAGGCATGTATGAAATAAGTAGATGTTAGTGAGAAGGACTGACGTCAAGTTGGTTACTTATTCCTTATTCCCGATTGGATAAAGAATAAGTAACCAGTTACCGATTGAATAAGGAATAAGTAACCAGTCACTTATTCCTAATTCAACTATTTCTACATACATTTGGTTACTTATTCCTTATTAAAATCCATTTGGCTATTCATTCTTTATTTACAGTTCAGTAAGTAATTGGTTATAACTTACTTATTAAAGATTAAAAGCCTTTCAAGGCATGCATTGGTGTTGTTCTAACCCAGTTAGAGAAATAAGAGTGTTCTTTGGTGCCAGCTGACTGGAGACAAATCCCGGACTGTGTGTAGGAAGGGGTTAGGATATTGGTGGGTATACATAATTAGTAATTTGAGATAGGATTAATTAGTTGTGTTAGGTGTTTGGGTCGCGTCCTGCTGTGCATGGCGCGAACTAAGAGTATTCGGATTCGAAAAGCTTACCAATGACTCAAGTATACGTGAAACCACAAAAAACCCCATACAAGTGTGAAATTGGAAATTTCTCTTTTGTGTTCATAATGTGCTTCGAGAAGAATTATTTCAAGTATGTACGGGTTTAGGAAGCCTTCAGTTGACATCGAATGTTGTCTTGTTGTCCTTGGAACTGTGTAAAGAAGCATACGGTAAGTGTTTGAAACAAGCTCAGTGTGGATCAAATCTGTCAATACTTAGTACGAATTAAACCGGTACCTAAACGATGTTGACTGCAACGTCTGGACAGATTCTTTTTAGGAATCTGTTCCAACAGAAGTCAAAGGTATTAAAAAAATTCGTTTAACCGATTTCCAGAGATTGGAGCTACATAAAGGGAGGGGGCGAAAGTAATTCTTACTTATAGAGGTGGGCCAATACCTCTCCTCTTTTATGAGTTTTGACACGGACCTTTCTCTGACATTTTATCTCTTGGGGATAGTCTCGAACCACGAAAGAAGTCCTGACGAATCTCATCGAGAGGAATCAGCGATAAAAAGGGACAACCTACGAGCACCGGGTATGAAAAAGACGCACAATTTGGATCGATTGAAAAGATTGTAATTATCGAACCCCTAACTTGATGATATTGATTTCAACGCCTCTTGGACAATATCTAGTTAGGGATCTCTTCCAACTGTAGGAAAAGTTTAAAGAAAATTCGTAGATCCGATTTCTTGGAATCCGGAGATTAATATATGATAGTTGTAACAAAGTCCATTAGCGAATTACCTGTTCAGTCCATATCTGGTTCCTTACAGTTCGCCACTAAAATGATTTTGACATTTATTATTGCAGGATATCTTCTAAACAGAGATATATTTGACTGCCCAAAGCATTTCTGTCGGTGTTTGTCTAATGCAAGCGGAAAACAGATTGCAGCCACACTTTGCGATGCTTGAACCCTCAGAGAATTTTTTATTTCAACCCCTGTTTGAAAGTCCGTAAAGAGAACCTGAGAAGAAAATTCGTCGAGACGATTTCGACGAATTCGCGGTTAGATGAAAGAGGTCGCGCACAACACATGTGATCAGAAGATTGTACCTTACGTATATAGACGGGCCTCTATGTTTCCTCTTTAAAGAGTTCTGACATTGGACCTTCTCTGATATTTTATCTCTGTGCGATAGAGTCCACCAACGAAGGAGGTCCCGACGAATAACGTCGATAAGTAACAACGATGGGTACCGGGTATGAACAACACTAAAATGTTATAGATTGTCTCAAAATTGTGCGCTAATTGAACCTCTGCTAAGAGGATTTTGATTACAACGCCTCTTGGATATTATCTAAATAACAGTAGGAAATAAATGGAAGATAAAACGTCCAGCCAATTTCGAGAAATTCTTTGCTAGATAAAGTTACTAGAGCACAACAAGTAGTAGGTGAAAAGGGGACTTTTAGATTTTAGATCCCCTCACCCTCCAAAACGTATTTCAAACAAACCTGCCCCTCTCCCCTCCAAAACGCATTTGTGACCAACTTGTAGCTTAAAATATATTAAAACTCAAAACAGGTTTCAGATATGTTTGTCAGGGAAGGGGGTCTAAAATCTAGAAGTCCGCCTTTCCTACTACTACTGTAAAATTATTAGACGAGGAGAGAAATGAAATGTATATGTTGGAAATTTCTGAAAATCTATTACGTAATGGTAATTGTAACAGAAACGTCTGGAAAAATCACGTGATCGAAAGAAACTTCCGGAAGATTACGTAACAGAAATTTCTAGAAAACGAACATTCTCGAAATTTACGTAATAGTATTTCCCGAGAACATTCTAGAAAACGAACATTCTCGAAAATGGAAGCACTAAGGTAAGTGAATTTTTTTTTTATTGCTTGACAGACGCTATAACAGTTTTATTTTCAATTATCAAATTTTCAGCGGCACTAGTAGTAAGAGAAGATGAGGTTTCTAGACTTTAATACGCTCTAACAGATTTTTTTAAAAAGAACTTCGTCTCCAATTATCAAATTTTAAACGGTAGCTATTAAAAATAGTTTGTCAACGTGTTTAAACAAATAAAATTTAATTTTTCCGCTTACTTTCCGATGACACTCAAATAGCTCTTTCATTGCTATCCTGTTAAGAATATACTTACCACCTTTTGCAAAAACCTTCGACTGATTTTAGTCGATAGTAATTTTTGTGTACTTTTCCTGGCTGATCGGATCGTGAAGATTACCATATTTTTGTCCGAGATTGTCTCGTAATTTTTCAAGATAATCAAAATATTTGCTGTCATCTGATTTAATCAAAGAAAGTTTTATTTTATCAAATTTACTAAAACAAATACCTGAAATTTCATCATTAAATTCAAACTGTAGTGGTTGGTCATTAACCATTAATTTTTTAATTTTGCTGTTAATTCCATCAGCTAATGTTAAATTTGCGAACATTATATCTAAAGTTTAGACAAAATTAATATAGACTTGCGTAGTGGCCAATAGCTACTGTATTTATCCCATCCTCACAGTATCGCTTATCATCAAAATTACTTAATCCACGTTTTATAATTGTATCTGTTTCAAGTTTGTGATAATTTGTTCTAATAATATTTGTTTTATTATAACGAACATTATTGTTTAGCGCTCCTTTAAAATCCTCAAATTTCATACATTTTTTCACATATCCACGAGGAATACCTTTTGTTTTGTTTTTTTTTTGTCAGTTTATCGTCATCTAAAATTACTGTATACATTTTACTTCTTAATCCGACAAATTCCCTAACTGGCACAAACATAAATTCGTCCTTAAATTTACCAATAACTTTTTTGTTTGTATCATCACGAAATCCGCTACTTTTTGGATAATCCGATAAATCAAATAGGTCACGGTGGTTATAAATATCTTGATATACGTCATCACATTTTATATTATAAACTAGCGAATCTGTATCAGTAAATAATAGATTTGATTCTGGCCAGACTCTCTGAACAAAACCGTAGTTAAAATCGTACATCAGCCACTTTGATATGTCCAACACCGACGCACCAACATAAATTGGTTTATTTAACTTTAAATTTGCCTTTCGTCGTTGTATTGCAACAAGAATTTCATTAAATATTTTCATACTGACAAAACCGTCGTCCTACACAAGTTTGTTTCTGCGATTTATATCGTTTTCAATCTCAATATTTACGCGTTTTCGAATATTCTCCATTGTCTTGCCAAAAACTGAGCTGTTCATTAATTTGAAAAGTTTTTCTCAAATTCAGTTTTAGCAACGGCACGATGCTTGGTATTTAAACTGATATAGGCCGCCATCCAACTTGACTGATTAAATTTTTAACACACGATGAACTGTCCTTAAGACCAGTCAAGCATCTACTGCTTGTTTTAGGTTTCTTTAGTGCATCACGTAATTTCTTTTATTTAGCAAATTTGGAACTAGCTTATTAACAATCGAATTTTTTGTTGTTGTCATTGCCCATTGTTCAGGTGATAATAAACTATAGTGTATTATCGTAGACTCTGCACAAAACGGATAGTCGTTATGCAAGTTGTGAAGTGACTCAGGATCATCGAGATTCAACTTCAACAAAATAACTAATATTTTCTTATGAGTCTTTTTAGTTTCGCTAAGAAATTGATCTAGAGTTATTCAGTGAAATCCACTGCACGGCATTGGCTCTAACATTGCCCATCCATATACATTATTAGAGTTTAAATAAATGATGTAATTTGATGGGAGGTTTTTATCATAATTTTCCAGATATTTATTATTAGCTACCGCATATTTCTTTGTTATAACGCTAATTCCGCCTCTGATACCTTTTTCAATAAAATTAAACATATCAACATCTGTCAAGAGATCTAATTCTATCTTACTTGTTTTTAGCAGAGCGTCCCAAGACAATCCTGGTGCAGAATAATACCAGCAAGGTTCTAGTCCGTAATATTTATAACTAACTTGACGAAAACTCTCAAAAACATCTGCTAGTGATAACACAGCTGTTTTTAAATATAAATGATGATAATCACCAAATGTTTTACAGTTAAATTTATTCCATATTTCTTGTGCGTAACTATACTCACCATCTGATACACCTTCGCCTTTTAAATTCGAGTAAAATTTGTCATTGTCGGGGAAAGAAGTTTCATCAGATCTGCTCCAGTCGTCAAGGTATTCGTACGGAAAGATACCTTTTTTGTCAGGTAGGTATAATCCCCACCAAAGCAACTTCGAATCTGACCAAAACTGCTACAACCTTTTACAAGCTCGTCCAGCGATGCTGCCATAAATTGCAGGCTATCAATGAAACGTAATTTACCGAGCGTAACTGACATATATTTTTCAAAATTATTTGGTATACATTTTATTGTATTTATTTTAGATTTTACTTCCTCGTTGCCAAAAGCTTCTACTATAATATAACTATCGTAACCACGAAAATTATGTAAAACTATAGGAACAAATTTTGGAGCATGAAATTTTAAGTTGCAATTATTATGAGCCGCTCCGCGATACTGACCGGTCAGATGACAGTGATGGCGCACTTTGTTGCCTGAACTTTGTTCAGGCAGGGATTTCTCGCAAATATGACAATTAACTGCCTGATCGAAACTGAGTTGCTCTTTAGGTGTTATTTCGTTGGATCTGTTTTGGATAATCTATTGTAAATTTTATTAACTTCGTCCATGAGACTTTTTAGTAACCGTAGGGTCGGACTTTCAGATTCACCATTTTTATATCTGCACAATTTTACTGGAGTAGACATTTTGTCATTAGCACAACAAACTACTTTATAAGCTACATGTTGTATTTTTCTTGTACTCGATTTATTTGGATCATTTTCTGCACCTGCCACAGGAACAAGTGGACACTCGAAGTCGTCGTATATAACAAACGGGATACTCAGCTTATGATCATAATTTTTAAATTTTAATACTTTTTCTTTCTCTGTTGGCATGGTTATTCTTTGAACGTTAACACAATTTTGAGATGCTCTTGTAAAATTTCAGGTTTAGAAAAACCTTGTAAACATTTGTAACAGAAATATTTGTTTCCATGATGTTTATTATATTGTTTGCCAACTAAGCTGTTAAAGTTTTTTATCCAACAGTAATGTCCTTTATAAAATAATAAATTTATTGTATTTTGCGTAGCATTTTCTGAAATATATCTCGGGTAAATATTTTCACGCTCGTCAAGGCCAAAAACATTTACTGAAATATCGTTTTGTTTTTCAAACTTTGGTATTTGATTTTCTGCCACTGGAAAAGTTATTCCGTCAAAATCCAATTCGTTTCTCTACGGCAAATATTTTTCAACTTGGTTGGAGTTACAATTTTGAGGATGTCTAGAAGACAAAATTGCCCAACGAAAACACTGTTGTCGCTGTTTTTGACATTTGTACAACATTTTTTGTTTTTAATTTTTTGAGGGAGATCAACGTAAGAACTACCGCGAAGCACATTATATTTCATTGTATGAAAAAACCTCCGTAATCGTCTCAAATTTCCAACCTGATCCTGATGCAGTAAATTCCTCAAGCTTTTTCCAAATTTCCTGGTGTATTTCATCAGCAACTGTAGCAATATTTGTTCCAGTTAATATTTTTCGTGATTTAGCTGTTAAATATGGCTCGGCAATTTCGCTGTCGAAATTTGTATTTTCAAAAATTATATCAAGTATATCTTTTTCGATTGCACGTAACTTTGATAAAATTACATGATACTGCGCTATTAGCTTGATACATTTGTGAACTGCAAGTTCTCGAGATATAACTGGATGAAGAAGATGAAATAAATTTGTGGAGTTAAAATTTACTAAAACAATTTGATTATCAAATTTGTAACTTTTTTCGTAGCCAGAAAATTATGTAGCAATTTTTTCAACATTTTCGGATAGGCTCTTCTTAGCAATATCTCGCAATTTTAACATTATATTATATTATATTATATTATATTATATTATATGATATTATATTATATATATTTAATTGTTTTTTTAAATTTATTTTTCAGTTAGAAATACAAAATTCTTATAAGTATAATGTCAGAATATTTGAGTTACATTCGATTGACAGCAGAAGAACAGGAAGAATATCACGTTCACCCAAAGTACAACGAGTACGCAGGAAATGCACTTGGTTCGGTTATTTGTGTAAAATATCAAAAACCTTTCGGAAAATCAACTCCAGCTGGAATTAAAATTTCAATAAAGAGAGATGATACAGATAGAATTGAAATGTTCAGAAAAGATTTTATTTATACTTTGTTCTGTGGAGATATTCCAGCTAGACAACGTGTTTATAGAGTAAACGGCGCAGTTACTGATGATAATATTGAAAATTTAGCATTGCAAGATGAGTATCAGACACATCCAAAGTTTGATTTGTATGAGGCCAACGATCGCTGAATTATTCGAAATAAACATAAAAAGTTGTTGGAAGTTTGAATAACGTTGGTTATTTACATATAATGGTACGCAGTATTAAAACTGATCTAGTTCATTATAAAGCCCATAGGTTTGTTTACGAAACCTTTAGCGGCACTATTCCAAATGATTTGGTTATTGATCACATAAACAGAATTAAAACCGATAATAGGATTGAAAATTTAGATTTAGTCGCATCAAAAGAAAATACCAGACGTGGAGTTGGTGGTGCTAATAATTTTAAAAATCCCCAAAACCCTATTATATCAGTAAATCTTGAAACTGGAGAAGAAATGAAATTTAAATCAATATCAGCTGCCGCAAAATATCATAAAATTAATCCTCGTGCAGTAAAATTTGTTGTCTACGGCCTGACGAAAACAGCAACTTCAACACTAACCTTTGACAAGTTTATTTTCAAATATGTTTCTTAATTCAGTTTTAGTAAGGCAATTATGAACAAACATTAGGATATCAGCTTTATCAAATTTTAGTGTTATAAACGGACTATTATCAAGTTTATTTTTTCTGCTGCTGTTAGAAGTATTTTATCAGAGTCACCTTGCATAATATTAACGTCAACAGAATAATCACTATAGCCCAACAAACATTTTCTAACTGCCTTGGCTAGTTCTCCGTAATTTAATATATTAACTTTATGTTGATATTTTGTTTCTGTTGCCATGTTATTATTATAAATTAGATTAAAAAAAAATATAATATGGATTTAATACAGAGACTTGCTGATATATATTCTGCCGATACAATCGCCAACAACAAAGCCGTCGACTACAATTTTATCCCTAAATCTGCTGGTTATAGTGAAAATGACATTTTCTTTAACAACAACGAAGATGAAGATGAAGTTGTTGACATTGTTGACAACAAAAAAAAAAATTACAGCAGACCGACAACTGGACGATATAATGTTAAATATCATATCGCTAAAAACAATAATAAAATTGAATTTTACTGTTGCCGAACAACAAATATTTTAGCAACTTATTAAACCTTTTATTGGTGTAAAATTTCCAGGCCAACAAAGGAACATAAAATACGATTTTATTTTTGTTAAAATATTCAATTTGATGCCAACCGATAATGCAAGAAAATTACATTTAATTTCCTTATGTCGACCGGTCAAATGTAAATCTGTACCGATGAAGAACGAACACATATTTATTTCAAAATCGACTTAGTTGGTACCCAACTGTTAAATTTATCGCTACGTCCGCGCCTTTTAACTAAACAAAGATATCTTGTTCTGTTTTCTGAAGTTCTAGCTCGTAAAAACTACCAGTTATGGGCTCACCTAATAATTTTTTTAGCGCATAAATCAGTGGTACTGTTAAAAGTACTTTATCAGTAACAAATACTTCTTCGCTCCAGTTTTGAGTAAATCCTTTTTCAAATGTTTTCTTCGTCAGAGAAATTCTAACTTTATCAGTAACTTTAAATTTATGTCTGCGGTACATGTTTTCGTTTGCTAATATCGGATTTTTAATTGCGTCGTTTGGCGACATTTTTATTGATCTTTGCTTTGTGTTATTATATTCATCAACAATCTGCTGTAGATTGTCAATATATTTACTCGTATTTTTGGCTGTCAAATATTTATGGATTTTTTCGTTTAGTGTGCGATTAAATCGCTCGACTATAACGCTCTTACCTTAATTTCCTGTAACATATTTTTTGATGTTATTTTGTTCCAAAATCTGCTCAAAGTTTTTATTAAAAAACTCTGCTCCGTGATCGGTCCAGATTCTATTTGGTTTTCTTTCTGTACTAACGATGGCCTGTTTCAGCGCATCAGTTATCGATGTTCCTGTCTTATCTGAAACCGGTACACTAAATGCATATTTGTTAAAAACATCTACAACATTAAAAAGATATCTTTTATTATTGTTAAATTTACTAAGGCCTGACACATCAACTAAATCTATTGCCCAGATATCGTCAACGGCATTTGCGATGACGCTACGTCGCGGAAACTTTTTTTTTAGGTTTGTGTAGTTCTGATGCAAGATCATCATACCTACCGAGACCTAATTTATATTTTGCTCCAATAAGTCCGTGCACTAACTTTCTATCGAATCTTTCTCGCATGTTTACAGGTTTCATATCACGAAGTTCATGTAGCATTATTTTATCACAACCGGCATTGTCTTGTTCGTTATCACGATAACTGGTATCATGACGCATTACTATTACGCCAACTTGATTGTAAGGCTTTTGTCCGTTCAGCGGATTATCGTTTTCGTCAAGTTGTTTGTGTAGCGGATTATAAGGTCCAGTATATCTATGGGCCTGGTAATGTCCAACCTCCTGTTCGTGTCAGTAAGTTGCCAATTAATTTATGTATATCTATACCTGTTCCAATTATTTCTCTGTTGTTGCATTTCTGACAACATGTGACAATTTTATTTTGCTTAAGACAGAGATCTCTATCACAATCACAATCACATATCATTATATATTTTATAACTGACAAAATATTTTTCAGATTTATAAAAATTATTTTTCTTATAAATATTTTTTAGATTTATAAATTATTTTTTCTTGTAAATATTTTTTTCTGATTTGTAATAACATTTTTTCTTATAAATTTTTTTTCAGATTTATAATATTTTTTCTTATAAATATTGTTTTCAGATTTATATAAAAAAAAACTTTCTTATAAATTTTTTTTCAGATTTATGATAATAAATATTTTTCAGATTTATAAAATTTTTTTTTTCATATTTATGATAATAAATATTTTTCAGATTTATAAAAATTATTTTTACAGATTTATAATAATATGTTTTCTTCACATTTATAAAAATGTTTTTTTTTCTTCAGATTTATGATAATAAATATTTTTCAGATTAATAAAAATTATTTTTTCAGATTTATGATAATGAATATTTTTCAGATTGATAAAAAATTAGTTTTTCAGATTTATAATAATTTTTTTCTTCAGATTTATAAAAATTATTTTTTTCAGATTTATAATAATATTTTTTTCAGATTTATAAAAATTATTTTTTCAAAATTATAATAATATATTTTTTTTTTTCAGATTTATAAAAGTTATTATTTCAGATTTATAATAATAATTTTATTTCTTCAGATTTATAAAAATTATTTTTACAGATTTATAATAATATTTTTTTTTGTTATAAATATTTTTTTCAGATTTATAAAAATTATGTTTTCAGTCGTCTACTAAAATAACCTCCCTGACGTTGTCAGGGCATCCAGCTCCGGATAATTTCCTTAAAAACATACTTTTTCTTTTTCCGCAGATTGCACAAATACTTCTTAATATCACCTTATTATTTTTTGTTTTTTTTCTGTTGTTTCATCTTTATTTTCTGTTTTAGTTTTGAACTTGAGACAGTATGTTGACATTTTTTATATTTCTTGATTATATAATATTGCAATCTCATCATTGGCGTGAGAAGGTTGCTTGTCAAACTGTAAAATAAATTTTAAAAAGTTGAATTTAGGATCGGACATTTGTTTTATGAACATTATACAATAGTACCCACAAGCCGAAGTTTTAATTGGTTGAATTTGATTAGTTATTATTTTATATTTTTGAGACATGCATTTTTTTATTGCGTCACTTCGTGGAAGTCCAAACGAATCAAAATAATTGTTACCGTAGACTGCTACCCAATGCGTGCCTAATCCGCCATTAAAACCTTGTCTATTTATCACACACGAACCACCAGCTGCGACATGACCTAGTTCATCTTTGGAATAAACTCCGCGAAATTTTTTAAATATTTTTTAGCTTATCAAGTATATCAAAGTTACTTAACGCGGCCGAGTTCCTGGCAATGTTAGTCCTCGGCCGATGCCTAGCAGATTTGGTAATAAACTTCCCGCTACTCCCGCCAGCAACGGTCCTATAAATCCGCCTTTGTTTGTTTTTCGCGATCGCGTCTTTCTTTTTGTCTTTCTTGCCGTTTTTCGTTTGGGCATTATACTTATCTTTAGACAAAAATTTTCTGTATTCCGTCTCCGGAAACCGCCTGTTTTGTTGCGCCAGATACTGCGCCAGATGCTGCTGCTAATCCTAATGTACTAAGCACGTGCAAAAGTTTAGGTAGTAATGTCCTAGCCATTACAGATAATGCTGGCCCAAAGAAACCACCTTCCACCGCTTTGCGATGGGACATTGCTGTTATTTGTGTGGCACTTAAATTTAAAACAAAAGGTTTTTTGCTATCGTATTTATTCACCAGAGTTTTGGTTAACATTAATTTTGTTAAAGTACCTTTGTCTCCATATTTTATTTTTAATGATACCTGCCTCTGCTTTGCTATACCTTGTCGGAGTTTTTTAACTTGACTATCAGTCAGATATATTTATTTTACAATATATTTTGTCATTATATAATGATTACAGATTAAGCTAAACTTGGACTGACATTTTACCTCCGACAGAGTCAATTGTAACAAATCTGTCGCTGATCACTAGCGCGTACACGTACAACTGTGCCACAGGAACTGCACCGAGTGTCCAAGTAATTTCAACATCAGCTGTAGAATCGACAGATCTTTCGTTGTGTTTACTAATATCAAAATAAAATATCGGATAAAGTGTACGAATTCTTCCGTAGAAATTTGAGATCCGTCTCCGACATCTTGATATTTCTGTAATGCGTCCATAAGGAACATATATGGCCGAGTAATATTTTTATTAGCGTCATCTGCAAAATTACATTCTATCGCTCGTTCTTGATACTGCTTTGAATTTAGTCTAGCGTATATTCGACTGACATCAGCATTATCAAAATATTGCATTATTTTGTTGTTGATTACCGCGTCGCGCTTGCTGCTGAAATGCAACAAATAGTTTTCTAGGTAACTGTTCACTTGATGCTGTGTGCTTTTTTTTTTTCTATAATTTTAGTAAATATATTTCCCAAACATCCTCCGATAATTTTTTTCTGTAAACTTTTTTTTTCATTATATACAAATTATAGATTAAACTATACATATTATAGGTGTAAATAATAAGTAACAACTTCGTTATTCAAATCCAGCTGCCGTCCAGATTGATCTGTCAATTGCATAGTTATTTCAGTTATCTGATTTTCAATATTTAGCGGATAATAGATAACTTGCCGTGGATTAATTT
>JAECUM010012906.1:0-84011 GCA_016617855.1 Megalonaias nervosa
AAATCAAAGATTATTAAGGTGGAGTTTGATTTTGCAAGAATATAATCTCAAGAAGAAGGATATATTTCTATTAGATGCCATTAAGAGTTGTATTTTTACATCTTTGGAGCTCAAGATATTTTATCATAGATGACAGCTTGTTCAGAAGATCATCTATTTATTTAGAATATAATAATTTATTCCCTGGAGAACTATACAACTGACAAAGACATTCGATGGAAATTTATTCTAAATTGAAACATCACAAGTTGTGGTTCAACGTGGAACTCTTGACATTCATATAAACACTTCACCTGACGTCATCATCCTCCATCTTGGAACGTCATCAAGATTCGAACCTGGATTCAGTTAAAACTATTTAGTGATAGGACTTGTATCTTTTTCAGTACTAGGATAAATGTTTGGACTGTCTTCACAAACTGTAAGTCCTATTTTCTATTTTCACCTTTTCACCATGTTTTCAAGGGAAATAAATTATTTTTGGTAAACCTTACTAAGCTTGTTGGTTTCACTCTTTTCTTTTGTTACTTTTGAACAAGCCTATACGTAACACCACACAGTATTATTTTCATTGAGAATGTCCATGACCCACACAGTATTATTTTCGTTGAGATTGTCTATGGCCCACACACTACTATTTTCATTGAGAATGTCCATGACCCATACAGTACTATTTTCATTGAGAATGTCCATGACCCACACAGTATTATTTTCACTGAGAATGTCCATGACCCACACAGTATTATTTTCACTGAGAATATACATGGTTCCCACAGTATTATTTTCATTAAGAATTTCCATGACCCCCACAGTACTATTTTCATTGAGAATGTCCATTACCCACACAGTATTTTTTTTGACTGAGAATGTCCATGACCCACACAGTATTATTTTCACTGAGAATGTACATGACCCACACACTACTATTTTCATTAAGAATGTATATGACCCCCACAGTATTATTTTCATTGAGAATCTCAATGACCCACACAGTACTATTTTCATTGAGAATGTCCATGACCCACACAGTATTATTTTCACTGAAAATGTATATGGCCCACAGGGGGCCCCGAGTGGCCAAGTGGTCTAAAGTGCTCACTGTTACGGATCACTGCCATCTCACCTCTGTCTGCGTGGGTTTGAGTCTCGAATTCGGTCAATGTGGTTATGTGAGAAAGCTTGCCAGTAGCTTCTCGTGGGTCGGTGGTTCTTTTTGGGGTTTTCCTGGGTTCTTCCTCCACCATTTATACTGGCCGCCATGTATAGCCTATCTTGTGTTGAAAAATGGCATTAAACCCTACAACAAGAACAACAACAACATGGCCCACACAGTATTATTTTCACTGATAATGTACATGACCCACACAGTATTATTTTCATTCAGAATGTACATGGTCCCCACAGTATTTATTTTCACTGAGAATGTCCATGACCCACACAGTATTATTTTAATTGAGATTGTCTATGGCCCCCATAGTACTATTTTCATTGAGAATGCCCATGACCCACACAGTATTATTTTCACTGAGAATGTACATGGTCCCCACGGTATTATTTTCATTGAGAATGTCCATGGCCCCCACAGTATTATTTTCATTGAGAATGTAAATGGCCCCTACAGTATTATTTTCACTGAGAATGTCCATGGCCCACACAGCATTATTTTCATTGAGAATATCCATGGCCCACACAGTATTATTTTCACTAAGAATGTACACGGCCCACACAGTATTATTTTGAATGAGAATGTACATGATCCACACAGTATTATTTTCATTGAGAATGTACATGGTCCCCACAGCATTATTTTCATTGAGAATCTCCATGACCCACACAGTATTATTTTCATTGAAAATGTCCATGGCCCCCACAGTATTATTTTCATTGAGAATGTCCATGGCCCACACAGTATTATTTTCACTGAGAATGTATATGGCCTATACAGTATTATTTTCATTGAGAATGTCCATGACCCACACAGTATTATTTTCATTGAGAATGTCCATGGCCCCCACAGTATTATTTTCATTGAGAATGTCCATGGCCCACACAGTATTATTTTCATTGAGAATGTCCATGACCCACACAGTATTATTTTCACTGAGAATGTACATGGCCTATACAGTATTATTTTCATTGAGAATCTCCATGGCCTACACAGTATTATTTTCATTAAGAATGTGGAAGACCCACACAGTATTACTTTCCTTGAGAATATCCATGACCCACACAGTATTACTTTCCTTGAGAATATCCATGACCCACACAGTATTATTTTCATTACGTGCTAAAAAGGAGATGTGTTTGTGCAGCCTTAGGTCAAAGTAGAAGAAGAAGAAAGTGCAATCACAGAATGCCAATGACTTCAAATATTGCTTTATATTTCGTGCAAAATAAATGAATTTTAGTCACTTCTAACTGCTGGTGCAAAGTAAAATTGTTTCTAACAAAATGTTTTTTATTAACTGACAGTAAAGACTTTGGAAAATACAAACAGCTTCCATATACATACAAGCTATAACTCACTATGTTGGAAAAAAGAAAATATTGTCTGCTATGGGTATATACACATACCCTTTTGTTCTTGAAAGAAAATTGGCATATATGTCAAAAATTATGCTTAGTGCAACAGAAATTTAATTTTATGCCTTTGTGAAAAATAAAACAATATAATAACGAGAGGGGACAGAAGTTTAATAAGTATTTATGCTATACTTAACAGTATGAGGTACAATCACACTGCTTAACAGCAGGCACAGAATGCTGACAATCAACCTCAGCCAAGGTACAAAGGATATCAAGCAGCATGTCAAATTTGTTAAAATCAAATAACAGATTTACTGTACTGGAAAGAAAGTGACTGGGTCTGACAGTGATTACAACTTTGATAAACAATGATGTAGAAGGATGTCAATCAAAGTGAGCCAAGGTCTCATCTATATCAAGCAATGAGACATACTGGGCTGAAATTCCATAATTAATTAAGGTAGTTAATGTGTGGAAACAAATGTGGGTTTGTCTGACAATCAAACTCAGCCAAAATCTCATCAATATCAAGTTGTATATCAAATTTGGTTGAAATCCAATAATAATGAAGGTAGTTACTGTGTGGAAACTGAAGTTTGATGAATTGATCAACTGATGGAAAGAAAGAAAGACCAACAGACAGATACAATTTAATGTTCCACCTTTTCAAATAAAAGCAGGGAACAATAATTATGTCTATATCATGACTAATTTACATCTACAATGATCTAATCTCCATCATTTCTAAAAAGCAACAGTCATGATCAAAGCATATGTGCACATGGTCAAAAAAACTGGTTCACGTTTAAAACAAACAGTACTGTTGATTTTTGCTTTTCAGTTAATTGTCTGCCACCTGAACCCAGTCTGAGAATATGAGTAAAGACTTCAAAAGTTCTGAATACCTACAGCTTTCCTCCAATTCCTCTCTCTCTCTCTCTGTGTTAATGATGTTTCATGCATGCAAATGTTCTACACAAAAAAGAAAAAGTTATAAAAGAATTGTTGATACCTGTGATGATGAAAATTATAAACATTTATGTTGTTGGTTTTTAATAAGCAAGAGTTACTGTCAATTGATAATAAATAATGCTTGGTTTACCATGTTAATTTTTTCTGTCAGAAAACATATATGACCAATTTTAATGAAAGAATCATGCTTGTGGAAGGATAAAGATCATAAGAAACCTTTAAAAAAACCTGGCAAGGTGTCCTGCGTTTAGAAGATGGCATGCGGTATAACATTGTTTGAGATGTCATAAAGATGAGTTGCAATGTGTCCTTTCAGTCCCCTTCATTGACAGTGCCAGTGTGTAAGCCTTCAAACCTGATTGTGAGGATACCAATAAAACATAAAAAGGCTTCCCAGGACAGGCATACTCTAAAGCAAAAGTTTTTAATTATGTCAATAAGATAAACATACCAATCCTTTCCATCATTTGAAAAAAAACCAAAAAAAAACAACAAAAGACCAACAATTGTGGTTGCATTAATGATTGTCCTTGAAAGTGACAGTTGTTTCTCACTGGACTTGATTAAAAAGAAGTAATTTCTAATGCAAGAGCCTAACTCAAGATTAAATCCAAGTTTTAGTACCTAAATGTACACAAGTTTTATGTTAATAAATTGTATGAATGGTAATGGGTTCGGACCAATGATTCATTTCCCATAGAACTTAATGTTAATATATCAAAAATAGAATTAATTTCTCTTTTGATTGGCATACAAACCACACATACGTCTATTCATCAGAGTTAGAGAAGTTATTTTCAGCCTGATAAACAAGTGTTTTGCAGCATTTTCTTGTGCCGCATACTGCTAAACAGGGAACTCCCTGCTCTACATCTAATAACATAGCATTGCACCAAAAGTCCATATGCTATTTTGTCAGTGAGAAATTAAATACAGGATATCAAAATAAAAGTAAATATGTTGTTGCCAACTATAGTACAAAAATTAAAGTTTCTAAATATGTACGGAAAAAAATTAGATCCATTTACAAGCCAATGGGTGCATCTCAAACTACTGAGTACTCTATTTTGTATTCCCCCTAAAGAAAACTGGTACTCTGGCTATAGAACAATTAGTGGTCCGATATCTAGTAGGTAATATATGTCAGTACAGAAATTCACCTCTGGAATTAAACTGTCTTTCATACAGATACAACTGTTACAACAAGAAATCTTTTCTGTCGTTTATATTATATTCATATATTTCATAAATTAGGGTAGACTGTATATACTCACTTGTAAGTCAGGTCCATCTGCATATTGCATTGACACAAATCTGTTGCTATATAATGCAATGGCAGATCTTATAATCTGTAGTTTGTCAGGAGCAATCGGTAGAACAAACAACATAAACCCTAATCTGCTGGCAAATTATGCACTGGCAGATTAGAGTCTATTTCATTTGCAATTGGACCTGGCTTATAAATGAGTTATGATGGCAATTCTAACACGTAACAATATTTTATGACTAGCAAAGCATTGAACTTTGTAACAGTAAAATCACAATATACTGTAAACAATTTTAGTGAAACTGTACAATCATGATGTTGACATATGAAGTGGCTCAGAAATGTTCTTCTGAATGAATTCATAAGAAATCCTCTAGTCTAAGAATAAGTTCTGAAGGAGATTAACAGTTTCGTATTACAGGATTTGAAGACAAAAATTTCTTTCTCAATTTTTCTTTTTATTAACTCCACAGACACATCATTAGTAATACTATATCTGTTGAAGTAGAAATAATATCAACCACTTCAAATTATTCAATACATTTGTGCTATACGCTAAATATTTCGTCTATACTCGCTTATAAATCAAATCCAACTGCAAATTGAAGAGACCCAGGTCTGCTGACACATAATGCACCAGCATATCTGGGTCTGTGCAGTTTATTTGGAGTAATCAGTAGAACAAAAACAATACAGCCTATAATCTGCTGTCACATTATGCAATGGCAAATCACGGTCTATTATGTCTACAGTTTACCTTGACTTGTAAGCAGGTATAAGGTAAATTGTAGCAAAACTGGGATGGGCCCATCATAGTCAGCATGTTTACTGGAAAATTGAAATACTTGTAAAACTGACTGTATCAAGATCTGAGAAAGTAAATCTCTAATGATGCATTTTTTTTGTTTGCAAAAACACTTTTAGGATGGACTGAGGGACACAATGTACTGGAGACAAAAAATATTTCTGTCTATGAAGCAAATGGTGTTTACATGCATACTAAACAAGAATGCAGTCAATGGCAACATATTCTCATGATACCACAATGGATTTCATCACTAGCCAAGGTTCTGATGTGATAACCCTATCTACACCTTGGCAGATCTAACAGATATTTTAGTGCTTTGTTCTAGCAACATCTATTGGATTTCATGAGTTGGGTCCCTTAGTATATAATGCCAACTTACCAATAGCATGTAACAGTGGTGCACTGTACATTGGCTGGAAATGGTGGAGGCAATTTGAGTTAAAAAAGAAACATTGAAAGTATGACTATGCACTAAAGGGAAGACATTATAGGTGTATTTGAGTGAAAGGTGTTTGTACAAACGTGGACTGGCAGTGGAAAATTGCTTATTTATCAGTCCATTCAAGCTATGTGTTCCCCTTGCCTTGATCATGTAGGAACAGTGTTCACATCTGAGCAACTTAACTTGATTGTATGTGGTGGCTCGACACTGCATCCAATGAAATTCACAGACCTAAAGCACAGAAATATATTCTCGATATGCCATTGTGTAGATAGGGTTATCATATCAGAACCTTGGCTAACAAATGGTGGCTGTACTGGAGGTCATAACTGCACCATTTTCATTCAGGCACAAACTACATACAAAAACCTCATGGCAACATGACCATTCACTCAGGAAAGAGGCAATAAAATTATTTTCAAGATGGCTGCCATTGAGGCCATGTCTGATGTCAAACACACACAATTTTCATTTCAGACCACCTATATATCATAAGAAGTCTTTAAGTGAAAACAACATGCTTATCTAACCATCCATGCAAGTGGAGTAGTGATAACCAGACTTTAGGGATATAAAATCTGTATCATTTTCATTTAGAATGATCTACATGAGATACAAAGTCTTTCTGTGAAAACCCCTTGTCAATATGACCATCTGTTAAGGTGGACTAACAATACCAAGATTTTCAAGCTGGATGCCAAATTAAATGAAGGATTAGCAGCATTTTCATATCATGTAAATGTCAAAGGAAAATTCTTACTGAAAACCCTATCATATTAATCTTGATATTGTTATGTATATTTAATTATTTGTTTGCTAGTTTTAAAACATTTTTTTTTTTTATTCCATTTCATGCTATCATATGGCAACTTTGTTTACTGGATTTGATATTGATAAAAAGATTCAGTTCAGTTCTGTTTGACCTGATTTTTTATTTTACTGATAAACAACCAGAAGTAGAAACACTGTATCTAGTTGCTGACCTTGATTCAGAACTAGTAAGGTTTCTGGTAAACAACTTTTTTAAAAAAAAATTTTTTATTTTCATTCCCAGAGTAAGAACCATTGATTTCAGTTAAGGCCATACTGGGAGTACATGATGTTAGGCATGTAAAAAGCTTCTATGTTGTTCTGAAAGGATGCTCAAGTGACCCTCATACAGGAATCTGTTTTGCATTTTAGTTATTCTTATAACTCATGTTATAATAAGAATTAGCCAGCCCGGGCTCTAAACCTTTGGCACTTAAAGGTGTTTTGTTGTGACCAGTTTGAGTTGAAATTCTATTTTATGGAATTAGTGATTCTTTTCCCTGGAAAAATATAAGTGCTCATACAGAATTCTTGGACAAAGACATTCACTGAAATTATTCGGAATTCCAAACTGGAATATTATTTTCTGTGATTCAACAAAGAAACTCTTGACACATCATTACGACGCTGACCACAACAGATGTCATCGTCTTCCATTTTGAATTTCACTGGGACTCAAACTCAGATTCATTTAGGACTTTTTAATAATAGGACCTCTATTTTTTAATTCTTGGATTAATCTTGGATTTGATTTGTAAAACCATAAGTCCTTTTTCTCATTTTTACCTTGGTTTTCTAGGGAAATAAATTATTTGTTAAATTTTACAAAGCTTGTTGTCTTCAATCTTTTCTTGTTACTTTTTGTAAGAGCCGAGACACGTAACAATATTTATTCCAGAGAAGTACCAGTTTAAAGATTTTTAAAATGGTGACAGTGGTGTCCATGTTAGATGTCAGATTGCAACAATTTTCATACAAGTCATAAGAAGCATTTTAGGGAGAACCTTATGTCAATATAACCATCTATTCACCAGGAGTAGTGATAACAAGATTTTCAAGACGGCTGCTCAGACTTCAAATTATCGTCATTTTCATTTAGGACCATCTACATGTCATGAAAAGTCTTTCAGTGAAAATCTCATTCAGATATGACCATCCATTAAGGAGAAGCAGCTGCAATGTGACAATCATGATGGTCACCATTGCAGTGATATTATAAACTCTTGGGGCAAACAGCTGAGAATGTTACCAAGTATGGTAGTAAGTCATAGGGACCTCATTGGTTGTGGTGGCATCTTGTTCCTCAGGGTATATGCACTTATCAACTTTCATGACTGAAAAGCAACAGCACTGAGAAACTGAGATAAGAACAAAGTGTTAACCGAGTCACTGAAGCATAAAGTCAGTCACTGTTGCCATTCTTTAAAAAACATGGTGGTGTACTATTCTATAAGAACCATTATCCAGTTTCATGACAATACAAAAAAGAATCAGAGAAACTGAGATAGACATTAAAGTATAAGCGACAGAAGTATGAAAAGCAGATGACAGTTACCTACTTTTCATAAGATAGATTAGAACTTCTTAGAATTTATGTACAGTCCATGTTTCATCACTGTATAAACAGCAGTGTCTCAGAAAATGATCTAAACAGGTAAGGATGGCTTTGTTATTGTCAGCAGCATCAATATTAACCATGACGACAACAGATATATTGCAAATGATATCGTTTAAGCACTCCAGCAACTTAATAACTACATTTCTCTAATACTGACCATAAAGACTACAAATGACACTGATACCACATAAGCACTCTTGATAACAACAGATATAATGATGGTGATACTGCAAAAGAACTCTTGATGACAACCAATATAATGGTGATACTGCATAAGCACTCTTGATGACAACAAATATAATGATGGTGATACTGCATAAGCACACTTGCAAGCCAATAGCTATTTCCCTCTACATGTAAGTAAAATATCCAACAGTACATAAAATGGTGGACTCCAAATGTACCAGACAGCTGGAAAATGCTGACAGATGCAGAAAGCTGTTTTGTATAAAAACAAAACCTTAGTGAGACTGATTGCATGAACTGAGGACCATTGCAAACAAACATGCATTGCAAAAGAATCCAAAACTTCCAACAATTCCAAATAGATCAGAATATAAAAAAAGGATTGTTTTTCTGAAAACTGAAGAAAGATTTTATGAACTCTGCATGATGCAGTATACAGTCTATAGTATAAAATAGATTCACAAATAACTATTCATACCCAATGTTCCATGAAAGATAAAACACAGTCAATATATGAATACCATGTACAATTACTTCACAGATGAAAAAAAACAACCTTTAAATTCATTGATCCAACTATAATGAATGATGTCACCTGCACAAGACCACAATTTTGGGGACATTTTCTTTGTAGCTTTTGACAAAATGCTTTAGGAAATCTTGAATATTTCCTTGTACACAAGAAAATAACCTCCACTTTCCAATATGTTACCTAATTTGGTTCCATCACATAAACAAGCATGTGATACATCGGTATAACTGGTCATTTTTCATGTAATAAAGATGGACAAATGACAAAAGTCTTTGCCTGTTCATGCTGAAGGAAATCATAAAATGCATTCAAATCTTGGACTTACAAGTAAAATTATATTGTAATGACCTGTAATTTTTTATTTTAATAACCTATAATTTTGTATTGTAATAACCCGTAACTTATGGCCTAGCATAAAATAAATGTTATAATTGCTAAATTCAACATTTCAGTATTTAAAACACATTTTCTGAGATTTCAAACTTATTAGATTGTCCAAGTCAATGTGAGTATAACCATCCTCACCAACCTGACACACTCTGTTCATTTCAGCTTTATTTTAATTAAATTCTACTGATGTGTAAAGTCAAACAAATGTTCCCCTTGCATATTTAATATTTACAAATTACAATCAAGCCATATTGTATTACGAAAGTAAACGTTAATCTCATATACAATTTTTTTCCCTAAATTGTTTATCACAATAAATAAACAACACCTTGTCAATATTAACCATGTCCTTGTGTAAGGTTATCACACACAGACCTGTACATTGAACAATGATAAAAAATAATCAAATGTTCCAGTTTTCCTGCACTCTCCTCTTCTAAGTCATTAGACAAGAGACCAACCAATTTCTGGTATCATTCTCTGGAGAAAGCTTGCTTGTGATATTTTTTTTCAGATCTGACTTTCAAAAATATTTCAGTGATGGAAAACAGGAAAGGTTTAAAATTTTTGTATGACTATTATTCACTGTTTTGTTGTAATTTGATTACAGTTTTGAAACTTCTATCAATTTACACCTGAAAGGTCAATGAATTCAAGCCACTGCAATGAGTATAAACAAGACACATTCTAAAACAAGTATGAACAGTGGATCAATACAATTCTACTTCTTCCTCATTTAGCTCTGCCATAAAATTTCACACAATGTCAAAGAATTTACAGATCAACAAATCTGAGATAACACCAAAAACTAATTAGCACAGCATTTTATTTTGTTTTTAACATCTTTTTAGAGAGTTAATTTTAGCTCACATAAATATTTTTAGAAAACTGGAAGTTATAACAATGTGAATTTGTAAATGTTATATAGAATATTAAGCAAAGTGACAAACAGACTGTTAACCAGACAACTTCATAGATGAGCTTAGCACATCTGACATTATTAGATAATATATCAAATGAATACCATGATAAGAGTGCATAGCAGTCCTTTGGAATAATGAGCAAAAAACACTTGATTGACATCCAGTGGTAATTAGGTTCAGCCAGATTTGTCACTTGACAATAACATCACTGATGGTCAATCTATTATCCACCTAATGCAACATCATAAAACAATAAAACTCACAAAAATGGGTAACAAAACTGTAGTATAATAAAAGGATGTGAGTTACCTATCTATGGAACACTACTTGTATAATATCATTAGCAAAGATAATTTGTCTGACAGCTTTCACTGTAGCATAATTTTTAAGTAAATCAATGCAGCATGTCTTCCAAAACAGGCAGTCCAAACAGTATGGGGGGATTTCCAAAACAGGCAGTCCAAACAGTATGGGGGGATTTTCCAAAACAGGCAGTCCAAACAGTATGGGGGGATTTTCTGATGCAAAAGACTGGCTGTACAGCACTCACTCACTGAAATGTACTTCATTATAACACAATTCTGGATAAAATATGGTAATGCTATGGACCTGATGACCAACATTAAACTTCTGTATCTCAATCGGTTTTTCAATGGCATGGAACCATAGAAAACAACACAAAGCTTAGTATTATATCTTTATTTCTTTGTAAACACTACTTACTGATGAAATTCAATCATAACCACTACAGCATGGTTCTGTAGATATGCAGTTCTCACAATACTATGGTTCTGTTCATAATGTAATCAGTGCATGATGCAGTTGGCTGTTATGGACTCCAAGTACCACATTATAAGGAGGGAGTGCTATATGAACAACAACAAACTGATATGAACAAAAACTTTGACCGAATCTCCTAATTTTTTTTATTTAATATTATTCTAATTCTGCTATGAACAACATGCAAACATCTAAAAAGAGATTTTAATGGTTTTGTATGACAACTGCATTAGTCTAATCTATTGCAATGTACATGCCTTTAATCTTGGACTAGAGAAACAGATGAGGCTAGATTCATACAACACACAAATTAAAAGTAGCATAAATATCAGGGTGGTAAGAAGTCACTATCAAAAGACAATGGACACAACAAAAGATATATGGCTGATGCAGGACCACACCTCAGGTTTATAATCAAATGACCAAATATATGATTGGGAGGTTAAGAACATGTATGCCTTTATACATACCCCTCTTTCAAAACTGCTCCTATTTGTACAGCCATAGCATCAGTCTCATCAGAAATGACCTTTACCTTGGCCCCCATACTTCCTATACTTGGCAGTCCAACTGGAATATCAAAATATGAGATGAAAAGTAGTGCATTCTTTTTCTTCTATCCATGAGGCCAGCCTTACTTGTAATTATTTTTTGGTTGGGTGAGGTGGGAGGAAGCGTAGGGGTTGGTAGCCTTAAGTAATGCATAATGTTTACTAAATAATATCATGCAAAAATGCAACAGTAGAGATTTCAATGTCACATATACAACAGCATCCTTGTACTCTTGATCTCTAGCTTACTTTTGGAAATTATAATCCTTCATTTATGACAACAAGAAAAAAAGAGGATGTGCATGCTTCAGTGTTTGTTCATCAGCACTACATAAACTTCACTTGAGAAAAACATTTCAATGCACAACCTGATCAAAACGTATTCTGCTAAAAAGTGTCAAAATATTTAATTCATAAACAGAATGTGGAGTTAAAGTTATCATTACATATGAATCCAATTATACTTTCTTTGATACAGCATTCTTGCATTATCAGGCCTACGACTGCTGGTTTAATGCATGAGACTGTGAGGTTAGCCACACTTATGCGAGTACTTCTTGATGACACGTTTTCTGTGTACCAGAAACTCATTTGTATTTGCTATATTATTAATGTACCTAACAACAGATCATGTAAGAATAATGACTATACATGGTTTTTGCTGTATGGAAACATTTGCCAAATCAGGAATGACTCTCAACCTTTGATCAAATTCTTCATTTGTACTCTGACAGACTTTTGCATTCAGTAAACTGTGTAAGATTCCCACATTCCATATTTACATATTATATTTTTCATATAAACTATCAGATTTTTAACCAAACAACTTAAACATGCACCTAAATTCTTCTTGTCAACTTCAAACAAAACATGCATGAAATCTTGTTTACATATTAAACTTAATTACCTAGTTTAAGTTACTCTCAAGTTGCAAGCATTTTTACATATTAAACTTATATACCGGGTATAAGTTACCGTTAGTTGCAAACATGATACAAAATCTATGATCAAACCAATGCATAAAAGACTGCATTTTGACCCTACCAAAATTAGACCATGGTCATCGAAAAGGTTGGTGGAAAGTCAACTGTGAGAGACCCTGGCTAACACTTTGCTCCATCTTCCTGTTTTGATCATTAGTTTGCAAAAGTATAATTCAAAACTGTACACCAATATCACTTATGATAGCCAGTGTATCCATTCAACATCAAAACCAGCTAGTCTAATATGGCATTCTGTCACTATGACCTTGTATTCCAAATGTAAGTATTAGAGATAAAGTGATCACCATGAGTCCTGACAGAACACAAACGCTGTCATGGATCTCATTATACTGGTGGTCAAATTCTTTCTTTCATGTAATGTACCACAGTATAAAGTGACCCATCTGTAACATGGTACACATTTGGCTTCCATGTACAGCTTTATAGCAAGGGATCACTGTACTATGTATATTGTACATCAGTATAATGTAATCTTGCTTGTAACATGGTACTCTTATGGGTCCCATACAAACTATACAATATGGATACAACTGTATCTCCAACTGCCAACAATGGAAAATAAACCAACTCCGATGCTGCATTATACAACATTCTCTATGCAGATCCCTTGTTTCTAAGCTTCTACTACCCCCACAAAATAAAAGATTGACAAATCATGCATCAACCCAATTAAAAATAATATCGTGCAAATTTATTAGTTTATTGGAACTGACCTGCAAATTTGAGTGACTTCCAGTACTTCTTATGAGTCCCAATAACATTTTGTATTGAATTTACTGCACTGCAATAACAAAGAAGAAAACAAGTATATAAATGCACAACTGAGACAGACCTGCCAAACTTAATAAGACCATCTCTGTACAACAATTTTTTTCCCCCGCTCAAGTTAGACCAATTTTCAGAATGGTGTAACAAAATATCATATACTGCTAATGTAGTCTTGGAAATACGATTTTAAAAAATTGAGAAGTGTGATCTGACACCAACGCATTGAAAGCAAAGATTATATTCAACTAAAACGTTTGTAAAGTATATTTAGTCTTCAATTGCCTCCAATAAAGTTTCAGAAACAACAATTCTAAACATGAATGAACTCAAAGTCTCTCTAAACCTGATGTAATCTTTGGTTTTTTTTTCTTCTTCAATTGTAAGCAGCAAATCATCTCTCCCACCAAAAGACATACTAAACAAAACCCCATGATCTCCATTTAACAAAATTATTGCCTTTTCTGCTTTTTTCCCAAGAATCTGAATATTCCTTTTTATACTTCTATGCTGATTATTTAAACTTTTATGAAGCTTATTGTCCCTTTTTTGTATTCTAACTAATTTTGCTTATTGGATACCACTTCCAGAACATGCTATAGCAAGGTGTTTTTGCATGACAAATATGTGCAGTTTAAAGTGTTACGAGTCTAGGCTCTTATAATAAGTAACAGGAACGAGTAAAGACAACAAGCTTTGTAAAATTTAACAAATAATTTATTTTGCTAGAATACAATGTGAAAAATTAAGAAAAACGAACTTACGGTTTGATGAATCAAATCCAAAAATAATCCAAGAATTAAAAATAGAAGTCCTAGTAATAAAAAGTCCTGAATGAAACTGAGTTTGAATCCCGATGAAATCCAAAATGGAAGGCGATGACATCTGTTGTAACCTTCTAAGTGTAGATGTGTCAACAGTTTCTTGTTGAATCACAGAAAATATTATTCCAGTTTTGAATTCCATATAAATTTCAATAAATGTCTTTATCCAAGAATTTTGTAGGAGCACTTATGTATTTCCAGGGAAAAGAATCACTTGAAAGTCAATAAAATAAAAATTCAACTTAAACTAATCACAACATTAATAACAACTTAACGTGTCAGTTGTCTGGAGACCAACTGAACTAAGTGCTATCAAGACAACAGTTATACACTAGTTTAAGATGCAAAACAGATTCCTGGATGAGGGTCAATCTTCTTGAAAAATTAGAAGTTTGAAACAATAAACACGTTTCATATCACGTACTCCAGGTATGGCCTTGACTTAACTTAATGATTCTTATTCTGAGAAAGAATTTTTAACATTTTTTTAAAAAGTTGTTTACCAAAACTGTCACTGGTTCTGAATCAAGGTGAGAAACTAGATACAGTGTTTCTATTATTTGTTTCTTATCAATGAAATTAAAAAAATAAGTCGGGTCAAACAGAACTGAACTGAATTTCTGGACAATGTTAAATCCAGTAAACAAAGTTACATTACAATAGCATGTAATGGAATTAAAAAAATTTCAAACTAACAAAACAAACCAATTAAATTAATATACATAACAAAAGCATCTGAGGCAATCCTGTAAATCTGATTTATTCCCATAACACAGACAACCCAGCATCAGGATCTGACCATAACAACTGTATTTTCATAAGTTTTGCAGGTCTGCCAATATGAAGATAAACATAATACGAAATAATACTCTCTGTAAAAGATAGGAAGTAATACAACCTGTGGAAGATAGTAAAGAAGCAAGACACAAGTCAGCAGTACTGATATACACAAACCCACCAAATTTGAATTTTACATGATTTGCCAAGCTTGTATTAAACAGACTATTATTTATGTAAAACATTCTTTTATTGGTCAGATACTCAGGTAATAAAAGACATACAACCATTCAACTCTTTTTACACTGTCACTACTGCTAAGTGGTGTTGCCTAACAACACTAAATCACACCTTATCAATAGGTACCTTAGTGGTCTCAAAAGCAAGCTATCTGCAAAATCTAGTCAAAATAAAAGACATTTTATGGACAATATTTTCCTTCATAACCATAGTCTGAATGACCTGTGTGTGACCCATTAGCTCCAGAACTGATAGGTGTCTTTCTTATCTCAAATTCAGGCCATCCAAAAGTGTCATCATGGTTTAAGGCATAGGAGTCATTGTGTGGAGATCATTTGCCTTCTTGAAGATCCTCTAATACTAACCTTTGACCTTTATACTCTAAATATCTCCATAACTTTGATTATAGCCATCTATAAAGTTTAATTGAGAAATATGGTAAAGAACCCAAGTATTTTTGAGGAATCTAATCTGTTTTTTTCCTTTTTCAGTCATCTTGATCTCAACCTTTGATCTCAAAATGAAGAGGTGTTATCCTTGTCTCAAATGCAAGGCATATACAAAGTCTGGCCACAGCAGGACATAACAAGATCATGCTATTGTGCAGAAACCATTTTTCTACTTAAAGTCACTGTGGCCTTTTTACCTTCTGATCCCCAAATCAATCTTGTCTTTTTTTCTAAACTAAACAAGATATCTGGTATACAAGTTAAGTTATTGTGTGGAAACAGTTTTCTTTATTTCAGTAATTGTGACCTTGATCTTTGACTTTTTGAACACATCAGCACAATCCTGGCTATATGCTGTTGATTAAAAGTTAAAGTCTAAAATATAATCATGGTAAGAAATTTTAAAAATCTTGTGGGAAAAGCCCTTCAGAATAAATGCAAAATATTCATTTCTACAAGATAAAGGGTTTTTAAAATTCTTTAAAAAGTATATAACAAAATTAAGGGAAAAAAATATAAAATCATTAATTATAATGAGATAATATATTATATTATATAACCACCTTCTTTTCCAATGTCCTGGATGAGTGTGAAAAGATCTTTTCTAAATTAACTGCTAAAAAATACCATCCAAACAAGGAATATGAAATCTCCAGAAAGACAAATGTGTATTAAATGTGAAATAATTAGTTATAATTAAATTCAAGAAAATGTGAAAATATTTCGACCATATATTTTGGTTAGTACTGTCAAAAATACAAAACAGAGAATTATACTCAACAGAACTTCCTGAACAAGGAACAAATCTCTCTAGGGCCCATTTTTCTGGCTAATTTGATATTTTAATACCAAGCTCTACATATCTGATGCCAGGGTCTGCTATAAGTAATGGATATAAAACACTTCCAGTAGGTGAAATAATATCAATCAAAGTATTCAGAATACTGACAGATTGCAAGGTTGATGTAATAAGATATTAAGCTGGGTCAGATGGATGCATGTAACTCAAGCAGCAATACTATTCCTGTTCCCTTTCTATAACTATTATAACAGGTTACTAATACTGATCTGAATAATCTGATTTATAAATGCATGAGGCATCTTCTATTTTCTTCAAAAAGATAGAACAGTTTGGAATTAACTACTGAGTTATTGTCCTATTACCAACACCTGTGAAAATATCAGGGGAGGTAGTCACAAAATGCAAGGTCTAATTTGTTTACTCTGAATGTTAAAATCTGTGTTATGTCCCTTGACATTAACTATATTCAGACGATAAACATAGAAAATTGCTATCATTATAAACTATTTTTTCAAAAAACAATAAATGATAATACATCAAACAATACACACTGGAGAAAATAATAAATGTCTCAGCTATTCATAGTCAAGTTTACCTGTCTTTTGGTGGTTTGTATGCCCAGTGTGGACAGGGATCACCCAGCAAGACAGAAGTACAGGCTGCCATACAGTTGGAAATTGACACCAAGTTGTAACCACCCTAAAGTGGAAACAAAAAATTGTTGCTAAATAATTCAGTCTTTGGAGCACCTTAGTAACAATTCCTATTAGATGGGCAGTCTGTTGTCCATTCCTATCACAGATGGTCAGTTTATTGTCCATATCTATTACAAATGGGCAATTTATTGTCCGTATCTATTACATATGGGCAGTCTATTGTCCATACCTATTACAGATGGGCAGTCTATTGTCCATATCTATTACAGATGGTCAGTCTATTGTCCATATCTATTACAGATGGTCAGTCTATTGTCCATACCTATCACCAATGGGCAGTCTATTGTCCATACCTATTACAGATGGGCAGTTTACTGCCCATACCTATCACAGATGAGCAGTTTATTGTCTATTCCTATTATAGATGAAAAGTCTGATGTCCATACCTATCACAGATGGGCAGTTTATTGTCAATACCTATCACAGCTGGGTAGTTTATTTTCCATATCTATTACAGATGAGTAGTCTCTTGTCCATTCCTATCACAGATGGGCAATGTATTGTCCATTCCTATCACAGATGGGCAATGTATTGTCTATTCCTATTACAGATGGTCCATTATCCATCCCTATTGCAAATATAATGTTCTGAAGAATGAAAAATCGATTGTCTTTAAACATGCCGTAAAGTCAATAGATATTCCATTTAGACTTGTAAAATAACTTTAATCAACATTTAAAAATATGCATGCAAACAAGAACTGTGCCAACATTTTTTATTTATGGCTAATAAATTATCTATCAACCATTGTTATTAAAAGAGACCGTACTGTCAGAATATAATCAGCAATTACATATCTTGCCTCAACAAAGCTTTAGTTCTTCTCCGGTAACCATTTTTAACTTTAACTATTATGCAAAAATTAATTCAGACAAAAGTGATTTTAACTTATGAAATGTTGACCCTCGAGACATGACATAAAAAACATAGAAAAAGCTAAGAAATTCTTTTTCTTTTCTTCCAAATATGTGAAGAATAAAAGTCTCGTGAAGGGACATGTGCTCTACCAGCAAAAGAATTTCCAGGAATCCATAATAAGAAAATTTCTTTTTTTTTTAAGTGCGGAGTCTTGAAACCATTTCTGATATTCTTGAGAGATAAGAATTTCACAATGGCCTTGGTGGTGGTCATACTGAATGTAAGATTGGTACCATTTTCATTGAGGACAAACAAGACTTCATAAGAAGTCTTTTGGTAAAAAAATCCTATGTAGATATGACCATCCACTGAGAAGATGCAGTAATAACAAGATTTCAAGATGGTTACCATAGGCAATATTGGATGCATTTTCATTTAGTATCTACTAGATATCATAAGCAGTCTTTTGGTGAAAACCCCATGTTGATAAAACCACTGATTCAGAAATAGTAGTATTGACTATATTAATGTCAGATTGGAGACCGCTCCAGTGGCCTAAGTGGTTAAAGCATCTGCCTAGGATGTGGGAGGTTACAGGTTCAAACCCTGACTGAGCATACCAAAGACTTATAAAAATGGTACCAGCAATTGCCTCACTTGCTGCTCAGCATTAAGAGGTCAGGACTAGTTGGCCTGGTGTCAGGATAATTTGACTGGGTGGGACATGATCCTACATGTCTGCTGCATGATGCCCCAGTGCTAGACATCACTATAACCTACCTCACTGCAGACATTGTAGCAATATGACTGACATTTTTTTATAGCTATAGTAACACACACACAAAAGCTGTTTAGTATGCTTATTTTGGGGGGGTTGGGTTTGCAGGGTTGCTCTTAAAAAGTTTGGATAGTTAAAATATTGTTTCCCTACCTCCAAAACCAAGACAACCTTTCCATTTGCCAGACTGCTCAACATGTGAGTCATATGGGCATAGCCCACTGGACTGATGTCATAGTGACCCTGAAATGGAAATTTTATACTTCTCAAATTGGGAGTTATACATGCTATTGCATCAACCAACATCATCCAAATTCTGATTAAAGAAAAAGACATCTGCTAAATACATCAACACCCAAATTCTGAATAAAATAAGTCATCTGGTAACTACATCTATACCAGAATTCTGATTAAAATAAAACACCAGTAACTACAATACACCCAAATTCTGATTAAAGTAAAACACCTGTAACTACATCTATACCCAAATTCAGATTAAAACAAGACATCTGGTAACTACATCTACACCCAAATTCTGATCAAAATAAGACACAACTAACTATATCTACACCCAAATTCTAATTAAAAAGACACAGGTGACTACACTTACATCCAAATTCTTTATATAAAAAAAAGACACCAGCAACAACATATACACCCAAAATTGGTTTGAAAAAGTTACAGGTAACTACATCTACACTCAAAACTGTTTTAAAAAAAGACACCAACAGCTACATCTACACCCATATTCTGATTTAAAAAAGACACTGACAACTACATTTACATACAAATTCTATTTAAAAAAGACATCATGAACTTTATTTACACCAAAATTTTGATTTTTAGAAAAAGATGTGAGCAACCACATTTACATCACATCTTTATGAAAACCTGATAATTATCTTACAAACGCCTTACCAGATTTTGTTCTTTTTAAATAAATTTCATTCTTTTTTAATTTTTCATTTCAGTTCATTTTATTATCATGTTTGCTTCATTATGTCATGTACAAAAAACCCCAAATGTATTATATAATTAACAAATGTAATAAATGGCCCACCATATCATATCTCCAAATACCCAAGCCAAACAAAATGTGTTATACAATTAGCAAATGTCATAAATAGTCAACCATACCAAATTTCCAAATACCCAAGGAAATCAAAATGTATTAAGCAATTAGCAAGTCATAAATCGCCAACCATATCATATTTCAAATAACCAAGTCAATCAAAATGCACCATGAAATAGTGTATCATGCAAGATGATGCTAAAACTCATATGACCTAATGCTAATTTGATTCATGAAACATGGTATGAAAACTGCCAACAATCTGAATTTCATGATGATACAAACAAAACCCTACAATTCTTTAATATTTAAATGCAACGATCTGGGAATATGCAGTACCAGTGGATCACCAAAAGCTGCATCAAATCCTGCTGACACCAATACCAGCTCAGGAGCAAACTGAAAAACAATAAAAACAAAGACAATTTAACTTTGAATCAATCCAATTATAAGCTGATTCTCTCAATGTGATTTTTATTGTATGGAATTTCACTCTATTAGATTAATAATACAAAACACACTATGCTTATTCTATCTATTTATCATTATCGATCATTGGAATCATGTTTTCTGTTATACATTCCATGTCTTGAAATAGGAACCATACAAAGTCTGCAAAAGTCAGCAAAACTTCAATGTATTTCATGTCATAAAGAAAGATTTGTAAACCAATGAGAAAGACCTGAAGGTTCAAGTTTCATAAGCATGTCTGGAAGCTTTTCAAATTATATATAATTGTTATTCTCACATAAACAATAACCTTATAAATTAATTCAAAGGCATATGTCAATAAAACCAGTTTTCATGCAATTTGTATGCCTAAAGAAGGTGCAAAAAGAAACTGAAACAATAGTCTAACTTTAGCACTTGTCAATTTATACTGAAAAATTTTATAAAACTTTACATAAATTGTTCACCAGATCAATCCCCCTCATGATCAAAACAGTGACACCTACATTGGGCTCTTTGTTGTATAAGAAAAAATGTTACTGACCTCATAAGCAACAGGCATGATGATCTGCTGAAATGCAGCAATATACTCTGCATCTCCCATGCTGCCCTGAAAATAATGTTAAAAACTGCTATCATAAGAATGGCTGATCAGCAGAGTGGCTATACAAGGATTTCAAAAGAAGCCTCAAACAGGGGATTTTTCATGGCTTATTCCTCTAATTAAGAGAAGTAGCTTATCAATGCAGATCAGTCTAGTCAAGAAAATGAGCCTGTCTGAACTAGTCCAAAGTACACTAACTTTAGCAGTTATTAACATAAGAGAAATGAATTTTACCAGAGTAGATGATACAAGCTACTGAAAGTGCAATAAATGAATTATAAAATATATAAAAAGTAATAAAAATGTTTCTTCTAAATTTTTTCCAATTTAACTTGAAGACCAGGAAGCAAAAATGACAAAGCAGAGATAGCAGTCATTTGACAGGTGCACATCTGAAGTAAGGCCAAGCTGTATAATCCAAATTAAACCCATGAATCATTTACCAAATTAAAGAGAATTAAAAGTTATTTTAACAATACCTAAGATATACAATGTCTTTTTAAAATAACCAGTAACCAATGAGTAAATCCTGGGAAATTCTTTGTCTTTTACAAATCAAATGATATGCAAAGTACAAAACTGTAGAGTGGAACCTTGACATCTCTGAAAGCACTTGCCTGATACACGATTTAATTCATAATTGTTTTGTCTTTCTTTTCACATGAAAAGATTTTCAAATTAGCTCCTGTAGCAGACATATTGGATGCAAGATTGGCATAATTTTCATTTAGAACAAACTGGACATGTACATGTGATTCTACCTGCAGCAGGACAAAAATACTGTATTAAAGACCATCTACTTGCACATACCATTTTATAGTTCAAATCTACTGCTTAAGAAATATATAATATAAACAAAGCAGCATTTTTATGCATTCTATCCACACAGTGTAGAAACCTGTCATAACAAGTCTGTTCCACCATTACCATGATGCATGCTGAATGATTACTGATTAAATTAGGAATTGTTACTCAATGACTAACATGGATACACAACAAGCTCCAAAATGACTACCATACTGTTTCAATCTGATGAGCTTATGGTCAAAGGCGAAATATTTACTGATTTGCTGTAAGTAATAACGAGATCAAAGGAGGTCCACCATGGCTTGTGACACTAACTTTGATTAAAAATAGACTGACCTTTGGCGGAAGTAAGATAAAAAGGAAAAACCAACCAAATTAATTATTATGGCACAAACATTTGTCTAAACATGTGGATTTTTTGTTGTGTTTAATTATTATGTTTTTCAAAATGTTTCAAAAGGAATATTTAGAGAAAGCTCATATTTTTCTCTGGTCAAGTCATGTCAAAATGCTGAAATGTACTAAAAAACCATGAAGTAACAAATTTTATAAGTTCAACAATGCTCGGAAATCACAGTTTAAGTCAGTGCAGGAAAGCAGCAAAAATCCCTACTTTGCACTGTGTGTTTGATGCAAGTGGATTTTAAGACAGTACATGGGGGAAAAAAGGATATCACCAGACATGGAGACACCATCGCATAGAGGGAATCTGAATCGGAATATATACTAATGTGACCTTGTTCAGTGTGACACCTAATAATCATGATCAGATCAACACCATTTTCATTTAGGAGCAACCAGATATCACAAGAAGTCTTTCAGTGAAATTCTTATGTTAATATGACCATAAAGAATAGCAATAACAAGATTTTCAAAATGGATGCCATGATGGTTATAGTAGATATCAGATTGCATCATTGTTTTAACACCAACTAGACATAATACAGTCAAACCGGTTATCTCGATTACATCACGGGTATAAAAAAATCGTCAACATAACCGGGTCCTGAGATATCAGTTAGTAGATAAATCTAATGCAGAACAATGATTATGCATCTGAAGTACCAAAAATGAGGAGTTTTATTTCTAAAAACAAATGGCATTTCTAATGCACAATAAAAATAATAATTCAGTCAAGCCAGGTTGCAGAAAAAAGAAGATTGGAGGTCTTTTAAATGAAATTAAGTAACAAGTCACATATTTTTACAACAATAAGTTACTGCAACAATGTGAGTGGTTTAAAGTTGTTTTTATTTCCCTGTGAATAGCCTCATCCTTATGGTAGCCTCAGCAAGACAATGATTTTCTCACGCTATCCAAAATCTAGGCCAACTGAAGTACATGTACATGTAGGACTGTACTTATTTTTTTTTTTTAAAGTGTTTTCTTTTGTTAGAGTTGACTTGTAACTAGCAGCAAAATGTAACTGACCAATATTGTGTGTGAAAATCAATCTTGTTTTTGATCGTCAGAGGTTCCTTTACACCAGTATATGCCGTTTTTTACCGATAAATTTTGCTTCTGTACCAGAAAAAGACTGGGCTGTCGGTATTCATGTACCGATAAACTGTAAAATGTGTTTCAGGTCTTTAAAGTTAACTGTCTCAACATCAAATTCTGTATGAAGCCAACTTATTCCATTCATGCAGTTAGAAGACAACTTATTCCATTCATACAGTTATAGTCCCATATCCCTCCCAACTCTGATCAGTGATCGTCGGCAAGAACACAGCACCAGAATGAGAGTTGGCTAATCTCTTTGATGGATTGCAAGACTTTAAAATTCAAGATAAAAACAACACAAATGAAAGCACTCTTCCTTCTGTTTCAAATTTTAATCCTATCAGTCACCTTCTGCTTCATTCCGTTTGTGTTGAAGAATATGTAATCATGGTACAGCGATCACCATTTTCATAAAAAAAAAATACTGGGCGCTATAGACTTTTTTTTGCAATACCGTTGGTGCTTTATTTACTCTTGTTCAAAACAAATTAATAACCAAGGGGGGAGGTTAAGTGTGGGGGGGAGCAGCTTAGTTTGGAGTTTTGCAGGTTTTAATTTATAGATTATTGTGAGTCACATGATCTAGTCATGCTGAAGTTCAAGGCTTATGCTCGCACCAAGCATGAAAACACTTTAATTATTACCAAATTTGTTTTAAATATAATGTGTAAAACAAATTAGGTATTTTTAACTACATTTAATGATGTTAACCTGATAATTTTCCGAGTTATAGATAAGATCAAATTCGCGATGCTGTGTGGGACGAACTATATTGTCATAGTGTGGACATGCGATAATGTCCATTTTGATTGCAGCTTATGTAAAAGTCAGAAACGCATGCATTCAATTTCCTTACTCTAAAGTATTGTTTACATGATAATTTTCTCCACTCTCTGTAAGCGATAAACCATGCATTGATGAGATTGGTTGATTAGCATTTGTACCGGTAAAATCTGGTCTTGTACCGACTGTACGAAGTACCGGTAATAGAAGAAACGCCAGATCATTTCTTGTAAAATTTCTCTGAGATGGACATTAAAAGTTGCATTTCATCAAATTAAGCGGGTCCACATGTTACTTCGGACCAAAACTTATGCCTGACATAACCGGGTTATTGACTTAACAGGGGTCGAGATCAGCGGGGAAAAATTAACATAACAAATTAGGATTTTTTCAGGACTGGACCAAAGTGCTCGACATACACGGGTTCTCGAGATAACCGAGGTTGAGATAAGTGGGTTTGACTGTAAGAAGTATTTTAGTGAAAAGCCCATGCTGATGTGATTATCCATTTGGATGGAGTAGCAATAACTAGATTTTCAAGATGGCTACTGTGGTGGCCATTCTGGATGCCCAGGGAACACCATTTTCATTAAGGACCAACTACATCATAAAAAGTTCTCCAGTGAAAACTCCATGCTGATATGGCTTTCCATTCAGAAGAAGCAGCAATAACAAGATTTTCAAGATGACTGCCATGGTGGCCATATTTGACATAAGACTGACACCATTTTTATTTTAGGAGCAACCAGGTATCACAAGACATCTCTTGCGAATCCCCCATGTTTGTATGACCATCCACTCAGGAGTTGCAATAAAAAAGATTTTCAATAGGCTACTGTGGTGGCCATACTGGATGTCAATGCAGAGCCATATTCATCTGGGACCAACATGGCATCAATGAAGTCCTCTGGTGAAAAATCCTATCTTTATAGGAGTAGTGATAACAAGATTTTCAAGATGGCTGCTATAGCAGCCATATTGGATATCTGATTGGCAACATTTTCATTTAGAACCAACCAAATATCAAAAGAAGTTTTCTGGTGAAAACTCATGCTCAATTTGACATTTTCTTCAGAGGGAGAAGTGATATTTCAAGATGGCTGCAATCATGGCTAGATTGAACATCAGAGTGGCACCATTTTCATTTAGGACCAACATCATAAAATGTCTTTTAATGGAAACCTCATGCTGATATGACCATCCATTCTTAAGAAGTAGCAATGAGAAGATTTTCAGAATGGTTGCTGGGGTGGCTATATTTAAAGTCTGAGTGGAGCCATTTTCATATGACCAACCTCTCTGAAGGAGTGTCAATAACAAGATTTTCAAGATGGCCACAAAGGTTGTGGCCATATTTAATGCCTGTGCAGAACCACTTTCATTAAGGACCAACCAGACATCATAAAAAGTCTTCTGGTGAAAACCACATGGTGATATGAACATCTGTTCAGGAGTAATAGTGATAACAAGATTTTCAAGTTGGCTAGACATCAGCTCAGCACCATTTTGCATTTAGAAAACAAATTTTTCAAGATGGCTGCTGTGGTTGGTGGTCATACTGGATGTCTGAGCAGCAATATTTTTATTTGGAATCAACTAGGCCTTGAATTAAATATGTGTTTAAAGTTTCATGGCAATCCTTTAAGTAGTGCAGGAAGAGCAGTGATAACAAACTTGTGCTAATGGAAGGATGGACAATGGACACTGGATGTTGGGCAATGGACAATGGTCAACAGGTCATCCCATAAGCGTGTTCTAGAGCATAATTCCTTGCAATTTGAATTATCGATATCAAATGTACAAAAATTCTACAAAAAAAGGATTTTGAAAGAAATTTCGCACTGTCCCATTAAGAATAAATGACAAGCTTGAGTTCATACACCAACACCATTTTAACTTCTTATTTGGTTTGGTTCCTGCACCCTCCCAACCCAACACCAACTACTTTTCCAAGTTCTCAGACTACTATACTTCTTACTGAAATCCCTGACTATAGCATATATAAGATCATTATTTCCATTATTATTGCAACATCATAATAGACCTGTCAATACACAATGATAGTCCACCTATGAATTTTAAAGTGATGAGGATGAAGGAGTTATCAAGTGGAATCCAATATAAAAATTTTCACCTTTAATCAGGTAAGCTAAATAAAAGCATGCATAATAACAAATTATTCCAGCTTTCTTATCTAAAATTCCCACATTCCCTGGATCAGATGGCATGTCTATCATGGAAGGAGAAAACATAAGAGCAGGACGCTGGTTAAATGAAATCCATAGCCCCTTCCAAAACAACTTGGATCACCCAGTTGTTTTACAGAAACAGATCAATCAGGACCACCAGAAATGAAGGAGTCTGGTAGCCATGGGCTGTCTGTATGCAGGTGGGATGGGTCTGAAGTCATCAGTGGTTTGTTGGGCATCTTTACTAGCCATGGTTCCCATATGTCAACCTATCTACATCTTGGCAGGTCAATCTGTTATTTCAGTGCTTTGTCCTAGCAATATCTATTGGATTTCATGGTTGCCTCTCTTGTATGTAATGCCAACTGTTGTTGTTGTTGTTGTTGTTGTAGGGTTTAACACAATTTTTCAGCACAAGATAGGCTATACATGGCGGCCAGTATAACTGGTGGAGGAAGAACCCAGGAAAACCCCGGGAAGAACCACCAACCCACGAGAAGCTACTGGCAAGCCTTCTCATGTACCCACGTTAGCCAAGACTAAGACTCAAACCCACGCATACAGAGGTGAGATGGCAGTGATCTGTAATGGTGAGCGCTTTAGACCACTCGGCCATTCGGGGCCCCGTAATGCCAACTAACCAATACCATGTAACAGCAGAACATTGTACATTGGCCGAAAATGGTGCAGGCAACTGACTTCAAAAGGATACTTCAAAAGTATGAGTATGTACCAGACAGGAGCCATTAAAGGTGTATTTTGTGGAAAGGATTTAATGTACGAACATGGAATGGCAGTGGAAAATTGCTTATTCATGAATCCATTCCAGTTTTGTGCTCCCCTGTTTCAATCATGTAGGAACAGTGTTCAAATCTGAAAACTTGGATGCTTTAGCTTGCCAATGCATCCAATGAAATTCAGAGTCTCGAAGTACTGAAATATTTGACCAATCTGTCAAGGTGTAGATACGTTAACATACTGGAATATTGGCTAGCGAAGATGTTTGTAGGGAGGCTTGCAGAAGCAGAAACCTTGTTTTCTATCCTGTATTAAATTGTCTCCTGATCTGAGGACATTTGAAACTGAGCTGAGGCCATTGTTCATTCAGTGTTCAACCTCTTACCTTTCTTTTGCCTCAGTTGGAACTGATTGGCACGAACAATGGTACCAATGGCTAGGCAAGCTGGAGGCAGTTCTTGTGCTGTCTGCTTCAACACCTCTATTTTATCACTGAATGGTGATGTCATACTGATAGGTGTAGAGCACTGAGTCAAGGCAAGATGTGACTTCTGTGCCGATGAATGGAGACAGGCATCTCATTGTACTTAGCTAACTGAAGCCATCAGGGCATTAGCCATATTAGGGTGCACTGCCTGTTAATAATCTTGGCAATCTGCGATGTGGATTCCCATGTATGGTCAGTGTCTGACTTTTGGGTCAAAGGATAAATTGTTACTGATACTAAGTGTAACATGGAGGAAAATGTAACCCTGTTTCACACTAACTTTGTGGCCTGGAACACAATCCTATCCACCTTGTAAAACAGTGGGGTCGTCATACTGACCCCTGCAATATTTTGTCAAAGATAAATCAATGTGCAAAATGTTGATGAGTGTGTCAGATACCAACACAATGAAAAGATGCTGGTAGCTGGCTGTCAGAGAAGAAAGTCTTGGATCTTAGATCTTTTCTGATAGATGGTCTGTAATCTCCTGTATCTTCTCTGAATGCAGCAGATGATGGAATGTGGGGTGATTGTCTTCATCTTCCAAGTCTAAAGAAACTTTCGCCTGATTCCCATAGTTTGCAGATGGTGGCCATGAGCACTAGGAAATTGACAAAATCCAATAAATTTCTTCTTGACGCTAAACTCCAACAATTCTATAATGGGACTAGAGTATGAAAAGTCAATGAGATTATCACTGCACTCATTCTAGGGGTTGTCCTCTTCTGGTAATGTGTCCATGTCCCTGTTAACTATGCCTGGCGACATGGGTAAGGCACAGTCGTGACCCATTCATAAGCAATGTATTTCCCCATTTCAGATACCATTAAAAATTAACCTGGTCAGTATATCAGTCAGTTGGTTGGTTGGCTCAGGCACTGCATAAGTGGACCAGTGGCAAAATGGACAGATCAGTTTGCCAGATTCCTGTGTAACTCCGCATAAATCAATGGAGGCAAGCAACTGCATTGTCATTTCGAGAATCATTTGATGCATCTGCACTTTCACTAAATAAAAAAACTGGGGTCAACACATTCACCACCCCTTGCCCCTCCATCTCAAGCTGCCCAAATGATACAGTTCAGGATGGTATTGTCCACATCATTTTAGATGGGGAGGTACCATCACAGCACCCTGGCTAAACTTGCATGTGACAATGTCTTGGCATGCACGCACTGTACATCGCACTCTGCTGAGCACTTCCCACTTCCCTCCTTGCTCTTGAGACTTGTTCTCAGCACCATGGACCAAACTCCCTCTGACCACAAAGCACAAACACTGCAGGTCAAAGTGCATTTAGTGCATGCCAGACATGTCTTGTACAGTTTTAAATGCCTTGCACTTCAGCAAGCATCAATGAAACCTTGCTGGAGTTCAAGTCAGAATACTTAAGTCCATACATAATAAAAAATTTACATAGTTACTGTCCAAATTCACAAAATAATTACTGCAACATGTAGCGAATACCTTTCTACACAACAATAAACTGAATCGGTGATTGAAAATCACAAAAATAATCTTTGATCAATATGAGGCAAAGCAATACAGTGAAGATCCTACCAAGTGACAGTTTAAACTATTAAAAATGATATCGATGAGTAGCCAACAAACAGTGGCAAGGTAATGAATGAGCAAGTGTTTTTTTCCCCTTTGTCTATATACTATATATAGACCGGAAAGACGGAACTTGTTGTCTTTCTATCATTGCTGGATTCAGGAGGTAGCAGAGTTTATTTCCTAACAATATATACAATCAAGGAAGGTATTTTACAAAGAAAAACCTGTAATTATCTCAGCATCTTTGCTGCATGTGTAACAAATGTAAAATATTTGCCCGGAAAACAGAATATTTGCCCTAGACTGTGTCAAGCAACTCATTTAGTTCTTCATTGTACTACAATCCTTTATGTAATGAAATGGAAATAAATTCTTGTTAATTACATACTGTACACTCACTTATAAGTCGAATCGAATCACAAACCAAAATAATAATGATCTGCCATATCATATGTCTGCAGATTAGGGTCTATGTTATTTGTTCTACTAATTACTCATAACAAACTGCACAGAATCAGATGTGCTGGTGCAATATGCGATGACATATCTGTGTCTGTACAGTCTACAGTTGGACTTGTCTTATAAGCAAGTATATATGGTACTACCTGAAGTGGAAAAAACCCGCTCACTTTGCCATGATTTTTGAAAACATGTCGTTCATAAGGTCCATGTAGTTCAGTAAATGGTTATTCATCCAGTTATGAAAATAATTCAGAATGTCACATCAATCCACATGTGACCCAAGTCATCAAATCTCCACAACTGGACTGAGGGGTACTGTCACATATTATCTGTGTCTTTAAGTTCATGATTGCATCTGCAAATGTATGTTTCCCAGATATTGACATTTTTATCAGCTAAACAATTTGATCTAAAAAATGAAATTAAAAAAACAATGATTGTTGCACACTTCATCATTAAGGAAGCAAGTATAAACTCAAGTTTATATTTATATTACTTGTTGGGTATATAGATGAGGAGAGAGACATATGGAGGATATAACAATATAACAATGTTTTCAGAGTTGACAATGGTGATATTTTTCTAGGAATTGTCAGTTTTACCTCATTCCATGGAATATTGATATTAAATCCTTCCCCTTCTTTTGTCCCGACCATGTTATAATCCCCATCTTTTGAACTTGGATAGAAAAATCCATGGTCATAACGATGCAGTGACATAAACAGAACACTGGAAACAGAAAGATAACATAAAACAGTGAGAGACTCTGAAAATGTGACAACATAACAAATAATTCTCCAGTATTTTATCAAAATTTACAGTGAGACTTTCTGTCTGAATATTCCACTGAAGTCATTTAAAAATCATATCTATATATAATCAAGTTACTATACTGTATTAAAAAATCTCAGTGGTAGCCATTAAGCCACCAGACATGTCAAACTATTTTCACTGGATCACATATACATTTATAAATTTGATCCATTGCACAAGTCTTTCAATATTTTTGCATAAAGAAAATTTTTGCCACAAGCACTCCTTTAATAATGACAATAAGATAATTGTTGGCATGATAAACTGATTCAGTCGATGCACAAAATTTCTACTGGACAAAGTCGGCCACAAAATAATAATAAGGATATTGTCATGGAATTGTGTGATGGAGAATACCTTTGTATTATATAAAAACATAAAATAGATGGCTTTTATTGCTGTGTACAGTGTTACCCAGGGTGTATGGGGATTTCAAAATACTGACTTCAGTCCAGTAGTTGTAGCATACACAAAATGCCAGCTAAAGTGAGCCTATTTATCCTGAGCTCTCAGGCCCTATTATTTATCCCACAACCATAGCACTTATAATACTAATTCTCTCTGGATCATCAATGCAGACAAGTCTTGTCAGGAAGCTGTCCAATTTATAGAAGCAATCTTCTGTAGAGGTATGTGAAATGTAATATTTTTTCTTGCTATTTCATTACATGTGATGAAATTAGTTTATATACTGAATGTTTGGGAATGTATTCTAAATGTTGACTAAGTCAGATCGAACACCATGATGATGGCTGTATAGTCTGTTCCAAGTGATAGAAAAACAACAAGCTGAATAAAATTATATACTGTATGCATTAAATGATGAGAAATGTTCAAAGTCCAGTGTTATTATTCTTCTTGGAGACAGATTAATGCAATGAATGTGGTTATTATAATAATAATTTGATCAGTTGATTTTATAAAAGAATTCAATGTGTAACAAGGTCAATTCTTGTGCACACATGTGTAATGTATTATCACAATCTGTACCTGCATTCTCTTTAAAGTATTATATAGTTGTTGTATTATTTTAGCTGTCATTAAAGTCTGTGGGGTTTTGTAGCTTGGATACTGTGGTCAATGGTGACATTGGTTCAAGGGACAATACTGGTTAACAGAGTGTGAGGGGCTACAGGTTCTGGGTCAACAGGTTTGTGGGATGGTGGGTTCCTGAGGGATCCTTCACCAGGCTTGGAGCAATGGACCATTGTTCTTTAATCATCATCATATATTTTGAATCTAAAACTCAATGTCATTATGTGTGACACTCCAATACACCATCATACTTGCTGATGAATAATATAGTGATCATATCTATTGATAACTCCATTCATTGACCATATTAATTGATAATTCCATACACTGATCATACCTGCTGATAGATACAGATATCAATTGTATCTGCTGATAAAATCCATGTAATGAACATATCCATTGACAAATGATATCATTTGTGATTACTTGTTAAACATAGAAAAATCCAGATATTGGTTTCATTTTTAGACTGGCTGCTGATAAACATTCACTGCATTGTGTGGTGACAACTGGAAAGACGTGGAAATTCTCCAAGATAACTAGGCACCACTTAAACATCAGAAATCAGATGATAAGGAACAAAAGCATATATGTGAGTATGATCAAAATAATAAGCAGCAAAAGTCCTTGGAAAATAAATATAAATGGCTGAAATAGGAATATAGTTTGACAGTTTGTGGTCCTAAATGGTGTCAGTGTGAACTATGGTCAGGTGATGTCACTGATGAAGAAGCAAAATTGCACCATTATGTTGCTAACTTGTACGAAAGACCAGTGTATGTTTCAGATGGCTTGCAACATATGAGCTCGTAAAGTCTGATCATAAGTATGCAAAATTACCAGTGGTCATGCAAGTAGAGAATTGCTGCCTTGAGAGCAAAACTACTCCTTGATCAATAAAGAGTGTTTGGAAGTGGTGAGGGGAATAGGAAAATTTCACATATACCATTCCAAAAGGGAATAGTCTTTGAAACATACCACCAGCCCCTTATGCATTTAAACAAAGCAAAAGTTATGTGCTGATTTTACGGACTTTTTACTTTTAGACTGAGGCAATCAGAGGTCAGAAAATGTAGGAGACCATATTTTGTACCATCATGTCTCGCTCATGTAAATAGTAGTTTGTATCTTCTTCTCATATTTTGTGATTATCTGAAAGTGTTTCAACTTTTTTGAGGATGGAGGTATTGTCACAGAATTGTGTGCAGGACATTAATTTTGTATAATATATAAACAATAATGTAGATAGGTTCTGAACCCAGAATCAACAGCTTTCTTTCTTACCCAAAGTGCAAAGTTTGATCAAGGAACTTACTCTAGAACAAAACTTACTCTGCAAAGCCCAGTTTTCTTTCAGCCACAATGACTTTGACCTTTTGACTCCAACATCAACTTGAAAAAGATAGGCTTCTTCCTTACCCCTAGTTTAAACCATCCACAATGTTAGATTACTGTAAATAGTGGGAAACTGTAGCTATTTTGCAGAGACTATTATTCTGTTTTCAGTCAGTGACCCTGAATTTTGACCCTAAAATCAGTAGGGTTCCTTCTTACCCAAAGCCATCCATCCACAAAGCTTGGTCCAGGTCTATGAAGTAAAATGAAATCTTATGTTGGAAACAATTGCATTCTTCTGTCATAGTGATCTTGAGATGTTTACCTAATGACCCTGCAAATGACTGGTTCCTTCCATACCCCAAGTGCAAGCCATCCACACTGTTAGGTAACAGTACTGTGAATGGTGGAAAACACAAGTTATTATGCAGAAACCATTTTTCTTCCTTCAGTCAGCAGCCTTGACCTTTAATCTTTTGACCCCAAAATGAAAGGATTCTTCCATACCTTTAGTGCAAGCCATCTTCAAAGTTTAGAAACTGTAGATGGCAGACAACTTGAGTTGTTCAAGCCATCCACATAATTTGGCAACTGCAAAATATGGTGGATGACTTGAGTTATTGTGCAGGAATGGAACTGGTAATAGACAGATGACATACTTAGACTAATAGACAGATGACATACTTAGACTAACAGACATGGTTAAACATAATATACTCCATCTTATGACTGGCATATAAAACAAGACATGTCCATCATGTAACTGTACAAAATACAAAAGCATGCAAGTACAGTGTACCCTACCAGGAAAACTGTCCAATATTCTCTATACATAACATATAATCAGTCTAACCTGGGATCTTCATAAAACATATGCTGTGTCCCATTTCCATGGTGAATATCCCAGTCTACAACCAGAACTCTGTAAACAAATTAAACAAACATTTTAAGTTTTTTAATGCTCCATGATGAAGGAAACATACAATTTATTTCAGAAATTGAAGCCATGCTTTCACAACAGTCCCAGAAATATGACAAAATAATGCTGACTAAACCTGTTCAAAACACATCAGAGTACTGTCCAAGGTACATGTATAAATGGCACAGTACATGTAGAAATGACAAGGTACTTGTATAAAAATATGTGTGTGTGTGAGAGAGAGAGAGAGAGAGAGAGATTTGGATTTTTAAAGCAGCTTTAACAATTTTTCAGTCATATCATGTATAAATAACAATGTACATGTATAAATGTGTGTGCGGGTGTGTGAATAGGATTTTTTACGCAGCTAGAACAGTTTTTCAGTCATATCATGACAAGGTACATGTATAAATGACAATGTTAATGAGTTTGGACAAGGCATTAGTGTTATCACATTGGCAGTCAAAAATTGTTGGCAGCATTCATGTTATCTTGATTGATGATGCAACATTAAAATAAAACAAACCACAGAATGTAATGAACAATTATACAGCTTGACTCGGTGAAGTATTTAGAAGTCTCCAGCAGTCACTGTTAGACATTAATTTTCATGCATACGCTAATTCAGACTCGTGATCTTGAAAACAAAATTTTGGCCCCTTTCAACTAAAATGTTTAAAACTTAAATTTATATACATACATACATACATACATGCTTTGACAGGAATAGGAGATATTGAAATAGCAAAATGCTAACGTTGGTTGCCATTGTCTTCATATTGAATGTCAAATCGACATACTTTCCATTTAGGACCAAATAGACACTACAGAAGTCTTCTAGTGAAACCCCAATATTGATATCACCATCCATTTAGGAGTAGCAATAACTTGATTTTTTTCAAGACAATGACTGTTGTGATGGCCCTTGCAGATGTCTGAGCAGTAATATTTTCATTAAGGACCTTGGGATGAATGTGTGTGGCAATCCACCATGTAGTTTAGGAAGAGTAATGGTAACAAACTTTTACAAATGGACAGACTGACATTAGATGTTGGAGGAGGGATGACAGACAAGAGAACCTCCCATAATTTCTCCTGGTCTATGACCAGTGGAGCAAAAACCAGAGATTAACTTTCTGCTCCTAAAATCTGTTTCAAAAGCTTTTATTATTATTGACCATGGATAGAAGACAGATTATAATGCATAAAAGTTACAAGATGTGAGTAACCTTGGAGTGAAAGCCAGTATTAAAAGCATAGCCCATGCAGCAGTAACTACCTAGAGTTGCCATGGCAACTGGGACTTCATGTTAAAAACATGCAGTCCATTCATCTAATTCCTATACCCATCCACATGTAAAATTTCAACCTATCAGAATTTACAATGCATGCATAGTCATTAATATGGAAAGTTTACCACTGAATAAATATTTATTCATTCTTCACCTGATGAACCCCATAAAGCCATATATACACAATTCATTCATAAATTAAATATTTCATATGGTTTTAACGTGATAATTTTTTTTACTTCATTAACCGATATATGCATTATCCACATAGATAACACTGCAGATATTAGTTTTTCAGTGTACAGAATGACTGTAAGTAGAAACTGTAATTTTTACAATGGCTGGTGCAAGACAGACAGTAAACAACGTGTCATAAAACTTACAATCTTTCTTAAGTCATATATTTTGTTCAGTTTTCTATACAAAAAAATTTTAAGTACACTTTAAATAACAATATTCAATGATATTACATCAAAACATCAGTAATGCCAGTGGGGTGCAGACTTTAAAAAATAAATGTCAATTAAATAAGTTATGAGTGCAATCATCATAAATGCTATATACCCTCTTGTATTTCAATGTGAAAAATATCAATCTACCATTACAGCTACAGTATGTCTGCTACCATTTTGGAAAACCTAATTAAGCGCTGATTGTGTTTTGATCTCTGATTTTGTAAATATTTGTTGTACGGCTATAATCAATTAAAATTAGACCTGCATTGCATTATCATGCTATTTATATCTTTCGATTTGTAAAGGACAATAAGAAATGGTTAAAAGGCTTGGAAATCCAACCTGTGGAAGAGCTAGTGGTAACAGTGGTGTGTCAGGTATATCATTTCAATTCCCCATTTGAATAATGTAAATGACATAATTAAAGTATCTAACATTATTCAGTGGTTTATCCTACTAATTCATAAATGAGATTAATGATTGCAACATAAGCAAGCGAAAGGAGCACCCAGTGCATGGAAAATCAAGAACAGCATCCCCTTCTTAAATTTTCTGAGGTTCCTAGGTAACTTGTCCCCTCACTTATACTGTGGTTGATGTTTTGGGATGCCGTTGTGTATGAGTTATCAAGGGAGAGGTGTAACAATGATGGAGTTTACTCATTGTCAAATCTTTCCAAAATCTTTAGATGTACAGCCTTCAGAGTGGTTACAAGGTTAGTCAGTCTGGTACAAGATCACCTCTTTAATATGCATGATTCTTGCCCATCATCAGTCCAAAAGTTTGATATTTAGAAGTCCAAATTGAAATAGGATCAGAAATATGGACTCCAGAATAGTAACAAGCAATTGTAGATGGGCATACGCATGTTGGACACAGGGCCATACCATAAGCTCCCTAGCTAGATGAGCTAAAAACTGAACCCAAGTCTGTGAAGTGTGAAATATGAGTCAGTGACCCACTTTTCTGATGTGAATGTAACATAAGAAACACCACATTCTCAATTTAATAATCCACATAAAAAATGTATGTATATGCAATCCCAAGATCTGAGCTAAATGCAAAACTTAAGAATGTACAAGTATGAAATTAGCCCCCTTATCCCATTCCCCATGGAGTAGAAACCCACTCTTGTTGAGATGTATTAAGGCTGTATATATGTATACACTGTAATAAGTGATGCCAATGCTGAGGGTTACTCCCCTTTATTTAGCATAGGCAAATTTAACAAAATTAACCTGGGATGGGAGAGAGGCACACATGACATGAGAAAAAAATAGAAGAGCTAATCATATAAATGTGTTACGTGTAGGCTTGTACAAATGTAACAAAAGAAGAGAGTGAAGCCAACAAGCTTTGTATATTTTAACAAAATAATTTATTTCCCTAGAAAACGATGTAAAAACATGAAATAGGACTTACGGTTTGTGAATATAATCCAAAAGTTAATCCTACAATTGAAAAATATAAGTCCTATCACTAAACAGTTCTAATTGAATCCAGGTTCAGATCTCGATGACGTTCCAATATGGAAGCGATGATGTCAGATGAGGTTGTTGTACTTATGGCAACAGATCCTCGTTGAATCACAGTTTATGTTTCCGTTCAGAATTCCAGAATAAATTTCCACTGAATTTCTTTGTCCCAGAACTTTTTACTAAAAAGTACACTTGTTTAGTCTTCTAGAGTAAATTATGAAATCCCCAAAAAATAGATGAACTTCAAATCAATCTGACATCAACAATTGAAACACCTTGTACCTACAAGGTGTAGACATACAACTGAATCAATTTAATACCAATTGGCTGTTTTAAGCCTCGATTTTAGATCACATAGAAGCTCATGTGACAGGCGACATGACCGCCAATTTGAACAGCGCAATAAAAAAAATGCCATTTATCACATATGCAAGAATAGCCCTATCTAAGAATCAAATTCTCACACTGGAAATAAAAAAAAAGAAATGCTGTTACAATTCAGCTAACACGTGGGCCGAAAATGACCTTGGTAATAGCTAATCATATTCACCCAATGTTTACAAAATCTATGAACCAAAGTTAGCTAAAAATAGTGCTTAAGTCATACTTTTACGTTCTAATCAGACTGATATTTTTTTCAAAAATATCAAACCCCGTGAAATTGATCATTACAATAAAATATAATGAAATAAAAATAAAGTAAAAATAATTTAAAACTAACACACAAGCAATTTAATTACATATTCGTAACACTTCCCACCATAAAGAAAAAGATTGATATAATAAAGCTTTCTTTTTACCATATGTAAATTATACATGAGGTAAAACAAAATTACATAAGAAAACTCTTATGAATTATACAAAGTGTACATGAAATAATAGTTCTATACATGGGAAAGTACATCTGCATTCAAATTGTCTTTTCCTTTCATGTGCCTGATGTTAAGATTATATTCTTGCAAAAACAAACTCCACCTTAATAATCTTTGATTTTTATTTTTCATCTTGTCAATGAAAGTAAGTGGGTTGTGATCACTAAACACAACAACCAGAGAAGGAGCTGAGCTAAAGTAAACTTCAAAATGCTGTAATGCCAATATTAAAGCCAAACATTCCTTCTCGATTGTTGAGTAATTCCTTTGGTGCTTATTTAATTTCTTAGAGAAATAGCACACTGGGTGATCAACACCATTTCTATCTTCTTCAATCAATACTGCTCCAACCCCAACATCACTTGCATCAACAGATAATTTAAAAGATTGATTGAAATTTGGAGCTGTAAGAACCGGCGCACTTTTGAGTATGGCTTTTAACTTATCAAAAGCCTCCTGACATTTATCAATCTAAAGAAACTTGTTTTTCTTACTTAACAAGTTTGTCAGGGGTTCAGCAATATTAGAAAAATTGGAACATAACTTTCGATAGTATCCTTCCATACCCAAAATTCGCATCAGTCGCTTTTTACTGACAGGCACAGGGAATTCAGAGATAGCCTTGACCTTAGCATCTATAGGTTTAACTTGACCATGTCCCCACAATATGTCCTAGAAAAAGTTACACAAGCACGGCAGAACTCACTTTTAGATAAACTGATTGTCAAATTTGCATCAGCGAGTCTGTCGAAGAACTTCCGAATTGTGGCTAGATGTTCTTTCCAGGTGTCATTGTAGATGATGACATCATCAATGTAAGCATCACAATTATCTAGACCAGAGGTAATCATATTCATCAAGCATTGAAAAGTACTTGGGGAACCCTTCATCACAAAAACTGCATTACTTTATATTGATAGAGTCCATCTGGAGTCACATATGCCAAAATTTCCTTTGCTCTTTCCGTTAGTGGAATTTGCCAAAATCCTTTCAGAAGGTCAAATTTGGTGACATACTTGACATTTCCAATTTTATCAATACAGTCATCGATTCTTGGTAATGGAAATGAATCTGTTTTGTCACACTGTTCACCTTCATATAATCAGTGCACATACATAAAGTTTTATCTAGTTTCGGAAAAAGTATACACGGTGAACTCCAATCGCTTTTACTGGGCTCTATGAAATCGTTCTCCAGCAAATACTGAATTTCCTTTTCTAGTATTCCTGTTTGGGAGGGTTCATCCTGTATGGGTGTTGTTTCACAGGTTTTGAATCTACAATTTCAACGTCATGAAAAATTTTGTTTGTCTTCGAGGGAGTATCTGGAAACGAGTGCTCATATTCAAATAATAACTGTTTAAGTTCATTCCTTTCTTGTTGTTGTAAATGTAAAAGTTTCTGGTCCAGATTTTTCATAATTTCCGAATTCTGAAGATTTGTTGCTGCAAGATCAACAGTGTCCAATTGAATTTCTTCACTTAAATCCTCAGTTTGTGGGACAGGTACAAGTAAATTAATTGCATAATTTACTTGGCTATCTCTTTCAATATACTAGTACTCCATTAATTTATTTAGATCAGAGTACTATTATTATAATTTAACTCATTCATTTTCTTCTTTACTTTGTAAGGGCCGTAAAATCTAATTTGAAGAAAATTTTGAAGAATGAGCAAGAGAGAATGAACTCTATTACAAGACTCAAAAGTTCTCTCAATTAAAGTTCTGTGAAACCATGATTTCACTTTTGACTTGAACTGCAAAGTGCCAAATTCAAGCATAACAAGCTGGAAAATTCCAGACATGAAATTTGACCCTTGATCAGATTGGACAGATTTGGGAAGGCCAAATTGAGCAAAAACCTTTATCAAAGCTTTTAATATGGTTTTGGTTTTAATATTCCTCAAAGGAATCACCTCTGGGAATCCAGTTGATGCACACATAATGGTCAACAAATATTGGTTGCCTGACTTGGTCTTAGGTAAGGGACCAACACAGTCTACCATAATTCTGCTAAATGGTTCATCAAATGCAAGAATAGGTTGCAGATGAGCCTTAGGTATCTTCTGATTGGGTTTTCCTACCATTTGACAAGTATGACAAGATCTACAAAATTTACAAACATCACCTTTGATTTTTGGCCAATAAAAGTGACTCAAGATCTTGTGATAAGTTTTATTTATCCCTAAATGACCAGCCAGAGGAGTTTCATGGGCCAAACTAAGTATTTCCTGTCTGTAAGATTTTGGAACTACAATCTAATAGTTCACTGACCACTCGTCACTAGCAGGTACCTTGAGAGGTCTCCATTTTCTCATAAGAATTCCATTTTTAATGAAATAACAGACAGGTACTTCAGTGGCTTCAGTTTCACTAATGGCCTTCTGAAACAAACAGGAGATCTCAGGATATTTTTCCTGTTTGACAACAAGTGATTGTCATTTGTCACCCTGATTTGATAAAAGAGAATGAATAGTTAAAAGAGGATCACTGTGATCAATATCTTTTGATTGATCCAAATTAGGAGTGAAAGTGACCTCATCAAAAGCCTGACCAATACATGTGTCAGCTAAAGGAATATTTTCCTTATCAAAATCATTCTCAAGAGCTTTCTTTGACATAGCTCTAGTAACTGCACAAGCTGGGTATAAATCAGGGTATTCTTTTTCAATGGGATCAAGTGACTTTCCAATCCAAAGAAGGCTTGTCAGTTACAAGTGGATTTTACCACAACCTTGTCTCCAGCTAGGTTGTTGCCTAGTAACAAATGAATGCCCTCAACGGGTAAAGTAGACACTATACCGACTGTCACAGGTCCTGAAACTAAGTCTGATGACAAATTTACAGAATGGAGAGGAACATTAACATAGCTGCACTCTACTCCCTGAATGAGAACACTCTCATTAGAACAAGACTTCTCAGAAAAAAGGCAAAGTACCTGATAATAAAAGACTCTGAGAAGCTCCTGTATCCTTTAAAATTTTAATAGGGATAGGATTGGCCAAATCACCCAAAAGTGATATAGAACCCTTCGACATGAATGGTTCATAATTCTCCATAATAAAATCAGACTGGGGTTTATTAGACCCAACAAATGTATTGCTTTCAACACATGACCATGACCTTGTTGTGCCAGACTGAGTTTTAGAAGGAGTCGTATTAAGCTGAAATACCTTTCTACTAGTAGACTGCTGAGTGAATGATTTGCCTACAGCAGGAACTTTATGAGTTAAAGAAAATTCATCAGTAGCAAGAGCAGCATTTTCCAAGGTTTCGATCTTATGCTCTTCAAGATGATTTCTTAATGTCACCAGGGACACAGTTCTTGAACTCTTCATGTAATACAAGTTGTTTGATATTTTCATAATCATGTTCAACTTTCTTGGCTAAGCACCATCTCTCAAATAACTGCTCTTTTTCTCTAGCAAATTCGACATAAGTCTGTCCAGCTTCTTTAGTATAGTTTCTGAATTTTTGCCAATAAGCCTCAGGGACTAACGCATAACCCTTTAAGATGCACTCCTTAACCAAATCATAGTCAGAACTTTACTGTACTGACAGGGATGCATAGATATCTCCGGCCTTGCCATAAAGTACACATTGCAATAACTGAGTCCAACGCTCCCTTGGCCATTTCAAATTTTCAGCAACTTTTTCAAAATAAATAAAATATTTGTCTACTTCTTTTTCTCTAAAAGGGGGCACTAACCTGATATTTCTTGTAATGTCAAAACTTGAATTTGTATGTGAAGTGGAAATGTGCTTTTGAATTTGTATGTGAAGTGGAAATGTGCTTTTCACTTGCCAGCTCAATTTCTTTCATTTTAATCTGAAATTCCCTTTCATCCTTCTCTTTTTCAAATTGTAACTGGTTATCTTTCTCCCTCTCCTGTCTCTCTCTCTCCTCTTTTTCAAATAACATTTGTTTTTCTTTCTCCCTCTCCTGTCTCTCTCTCTCTTCTTTTTCAAATTGTAATTGTTTATCTTTCTCCCTCTCCTGTCTCTCTCTCTCTCCTCTTTTTCAAATTGCAATTGCAATTGTTTCTCTTCTAATTGCAACTGCATTGTTCTTTTTCTTTCTGAAGCTCAAGCTTCATTAATTCTATTTCCATCTTGTATTTCATTTTAATTCCATTACTTTTATGTCAGAGTCTGATACAGACTTACTGACCGAAGCCAAAACACTTTTATCAAAAACATTCTTCTCTACTGAATACTGAATCAAAATGTTTTTAATTTCTTGTTTCGTCAAGGAAGCTTTTGCTTCAGAAAGATCGTATTTTCTGGCAAGTTCAAGCAACTCATCTTTTTTCAAACTATCCAACCGTTCCTGAGTAGGACTAGAAAGAAAAGTCTCCACTTTTAATGACATTGTGAATGAAAGCCTGTTGTTTTCACTAAAGATTTCAAACAAAATGTAAAATAGTACATGGGATTTAAAAACTAGGGGAATTTAAATTTTAAAAAAAAACAACTTTCTGAAATATTTTAGCCAAAATTCATATATCCCAAGACGAGAACCCCAATTTTCTCCTGTTACATGTAGGCTCGTACAAAAATAACAAAAGAAAAGACTGAAGCCAACAAGCTTTGAATATTTTAACAAAATAATTTATTTCCCTAGAAAACGATGTAAAAACATGAAATAGGACTTATGGTTTGTGAATATAATCCAAAAGTTAATCCTACAATTGAAAAATATAAGTCCTATCACTAAACAGTTCTAATTGAATCCAGGTTCGGATCTTGATGACATTCCAATATGGAAGCGATGACGTCAGATGAGGTTGTTGTACTTATGGCAACAGATCCTCATTGAATCACAGTTTATGTTTCCGTTCAGAATTCCAGAATAAATTTCCACTGAATTTCTTTGTCCCAGAACTTTTTACTAAAAAGTACACTTGTTTAGTCTTCTAGAGAGTAAATTATGAAATCCCCAAAAAATAGATGAACTTCAAATCAATCTGACATCAACAATTGAAACACCTTGTACCTACAAGGTGTAGACATACAACTGAATCAATTTAATACCAATTGGCTGTTTTAAGCCTCGATTTTAGATCACATAGAAGCTCATGTGACAGGCGACATGACCGCCAATTTGAACAGCGCAATAAAAAAAATGCCATTTATCACATATGCGAGAATAGCCCTATCTAAGAATCAAATTCTCACACTGGAAATAAAAAAAAAAGAAATGCTGTTACAATTCAGCTAACATGTGGGCTGAAAATGACCTTGGTAATAGCCAATCGTATTCATCCGATGTTTACAAAATCTATGAACCAAAGTGAGCTAAAAATAGTGCTTAAGTCATACTTTTATGTTCTAATCAAATCCCATGATAATGATCATTACAATAAAATATAATGAAACAAAAAGAAAGTAAAAATAATTTAAAACTAACACAGAAGTAATTTAATTACATATTCGTAACAAATGACTGAAAGAAAACCATAGTCATACAAAAAAATCAGACACTATTATCTAATGTGTCACCAGCAACATCGTAAGGTGGTTAAACTAATAAATAATTACCTCCCTCCACCAAAAATACTGGCCAACATATACATCATGTGCTGAAAAATGGTATTACACCCACAAAACCAAATGCTTGACAGTGAATGACACCAGATTATTTAGATTATGTACAGTAGTGAATCCAACAAGATCTACTGCAGATGAGGAATGTGCATATATATATATATATATATATATATATATATATATATATATATATATATATATATATACAGATACTTTGTACTGACTGACTATGCTTGCCCAAAGATGCTGAGAACCTGACATGGGTAACAGAACAATTACAGGGCTTTTTATTTTTCTGTCGAGCTAGATTTACTCCTGGACAAAATGTGAACATGTATGACTTACACATACTGTCTTTTCACCTAATGAGGCTTAATAATAGTGTATGTGTTAAACAGATGTTGTTGGCCAAACATTACATTGCCTTCTGTATTTTGTGTAATTTTTCATACACTATCTAGCAATCAATAAAAATTATCAATATTTTCATTAAATGATTTTGGTACAAAGGACTTGTTTAATTACCTTGAAAAGTGATTGATATTCATTTTTTTTATCTATAATTATTTGTTCACTTGAAAATTAATTAATAAGTATGTAAAATATAACAGACAATAAAGTAATCTCAGCTACCTGTTAGTGTATTGATACCTTAATCACTGAAATTATTAGACCACTCCGGAAGTCTAAGTGGTTAAAGCATCTGCCTCAGATGTGGGAGGTCATGGGTTCCAAGCCAGGACAAGTCATACCAAAGACTTATAAAAATGGTACTAACAGCTGCCTCACTTAGCACTCAGCATTAAGAGATTAGTATTAGGACTGCTTGGCCTGGTGTCAGGATAATGTGACATGGTGGGACATCATGCTACAGATCTGCGGCATGATGCCCCAGTGCTAGACATCACTATAAACTGCCACACTCCAGACATAGCAATATGACTAAAATTGTTAAAGCTATGTTAAAAATCTATTTAAAATAATACAAACAAAATTTATCTGTTGTTTGAGAAACATTTAAAGTGATTTACATTTCTGATAAACATTCCATTTACCTCTTTATGTTGTATTTCTTCTGTGCAAACCTGGCTGCTATGGCAACTGTATTAAAGAAGCAAAATCCCATGGATAAATCACACCCAGCATGGTGACCTGGGGGTCTGAAACATTATAAATAATATTTACATGAATTAGTGTCATGTTGTCATAAAATATATGGTTGTCCAACTGTGATATAACATGCTGCAGTATTTCAAACTATTCATTTTTTATGTAAAAAAGAAACTTAACACAGCATCCCAAGTACTGCTGTATATAATCTTTTTTTATCTTGTTTAATATATTTAAATATCAAACAATGTTGAATGCTAGCAATCTCAAAAGCAGTATAATGTACCAATGTTCCCTGTACATCTAATAACTTTTAACACACAAAGCAAACAGACAATTTAAAACAATCACCTGTAACCTTGACTTTTGAGATAGGACCACAAACATGGAATGCAACACATCTTCTGGTGACAGTATGTATATACACAGTTTCATCTATTTATCTTTAATAACTTCAAAGCAGAAACAACTGAAACCTTAAAAAATAACATGTGACCATGACACTGAAGACTGAAGCACAAATGTAGAATGCCGCTTGTCTTTGGAGACATCGTTGTATTCTACAATTGAGTGGGTCTGGTACAGCAGTTAAAAATGGTTGTCAATGCCTGTTCTAGCATAAAAATAGCATGAAAAATTAACTTAAAACACACCATTTAACCAAAATGAGTGAAGCATGAACTATGGGTCACAGTGACCTACTTTTGTGATGGGATTATAGTACTCATCAAGATGCATGCCCTCATAAAGTTTCACAATACCATGTATAATAATATATAGAGGTGAGCTACAAATGAGGACAAATGCTGATCAGAGAGACTCCATTTTCATTTTTTATATGACACAATGACTAGTAATGGTAGAGAAGCATATAAAGTTGCATGAAGTACTTCGATGAGTTCAGGATGTACCTCAATGAGTTCAGGATACACCTCAGTGAGTTCAGGAAATACCTCTTAGAGTTCAAGATATACCTCAAAAAGTTCTGGATATACTTCAAAGAATTCATGAATTACCTCAAAAAGTTCAGGATATAGTAAGTAAACAAAAGTGTGAATGACAGATTTCAGTGCTACCACCCCCACCCCAATCTTCCTTTGCAGTAAAATAGCTTATCCCTGGACCATGCAGAGCAATTACCTAATTCTACAAATTCAATGTGACATTGACCTCTGATTTTTTTATTACTGACTCAACAGGGAGCTGCCCTTACTCAAACGTAAGGCAACCATGAAGTTAATAAAAACTGGGCATGGGAATCATGTAGAAAATAAACTTATCATGTGGAAGAGAAAAATGACCTCTGGACTCAAGAATCAATAGCGATATGCCAAGTGCAGTCGAACTAGTATGAAGTTTGATGAAAACTGGCTCACAGAAATTTTACTTCTCAAGAATTAATAAAATAAAATTACAATGTCTACTTCAGTGACCTTGACCTTTCACCTCCTGGCCTCAGAATCAATAGGGAGCAGTCCCAGCCCAAATGTAGTCTACCTGTGAAGTTTGATGAGAATTAGGCCAAGGAAACTTGATATTTCATGCAGAAAGGAAAACATATTTTCAGCTCCAGTGAATCTGGTTAACTTGATCTTGGACACAGCTGCCCTAAAAATGATGGTCTTCTGTCTTAAGCAATGGATAAGGCACATATAAAGCGTGAGAAAAAGATAACTGCAAAATAAAGTTATGCTCCAGAAACCACCTTGTTTACTGATGGATAGACAGTAGAACATCACTACTGCAATATCCATTGCACCTTCTGCTGTTTCTTAAAGGATCAAACCAAACACATAAAATACACTTACCTAACAATGGCCACACCGTTTACAGCCTGAAACAGAGAGAGAGAGAGAGAGAGAAATAAAAATGGGTACAGAGTAATAAAACAACCATATACCAGGGATAATGATGTTAGTGTTCATTTCGTTTTATCTAAAATATGACTGGGGGAACAGTGATGATTCCAAAATAGTCTAGGTTTATAAATCAATTCCTTTCAAATGTAAAACCAAAAGGTTTCGTGTGACTTTCTTTTGATACTTTTGTGTTTTGATAATGTGTATTTCATTCTGCTCCCCAACTCAATCTCCCACTTCAACCATGGGCTTGTATTTCACAAAACTCCTCTTCATTCAGTCTATACAGAACCATAATTTTGAAAAGAAAAACTCTCTTCTTCCAAATAACACGGATTACAGGACTAATTCTCATGATGATGTACCATTCTTTAACAAGCCATACATTTTTAAAAACATTTCAGTTAGTAACAAGACTTAAAGATAGACAGATGCTTAGGTGACATTGGTATGCTTATAACACTAAGAAAATGTACCACAGCATTATTTTGCAACATTCTATTTCCAACTAATCTTTGTTTGTCAAACATCACCATCAAAATCCAATACATACCTTTCCTGAAAGGATGGTATCTACCACATTCAAAGTGCAGCCAACAGCAAGGGAGGCACAATAGTATGTTTCCTAAAAAAAAGGATTATTATACAGGATTTATTCATTCATAATGTCCACTCAACTGACAACAGCACAGAATCAGAACTGCCATCACTGCCAGTACACTACCAACTTCAGATCTGGGTCACTGCTGTCTACAGTTCAATGCACGTGTTATACAAGGATACTGGCCAGGGACAAATGTCACCATTTCAACATCTTTCGCATAATAGCCATGATACTCATGCACTAAAAGAACAACCTGGGAACAGTACATGTCAATTATTTTCCATTATTTTTAGTACACCACTCCCCCCGATAACTCAAGCCCTGATAACTCGCGAACCCGTTTATAATGCAAAGTCAAACATGGATCCCCTTTTTTTAAACAAGAAAACACACTAAAATTGACTCCTATTTGTTGAATGTGAAGAAAATTGAGATCAAAATTGGTAACTGAAATTTTGATATATTGCTCGAAAATGGTAGATAGAACTTGCAAATTTGAATCAACATTATGAAATTCTCAACTTTTAATAAGAAGTCATATATTCTGTTAAATTTTCTTTCCAAAGAACATTTATAGTACACTGTAAATAACAATTCAACAAAATTTTAATCAATGAAAATGTCACTCACGACTACTGGAAGGAGCACTGTAATAAATAAATACCAATTAAATAAGCTTTATTGAATGAAATTTGTGTTTTAATGTTGGCCATTTGGCCCTGACATCAGTCATATTGGTGATTGCGCCTCATAGAAAGTGCTTCAGTCATACTGGCGATTCCACCTCACAGGTAGTGCATGTTGGCTATTTGGCCCTGACATCAGTCATACTGGCGATTCTGCCTCTTAGATACTGCATACTTGTCTTCCATCTTACCACATTAACCTCATGCAGCGTAGGGTGAGACCCAAGGAATGCCAAAGATGTGTACTTACGTACTGTTTTATAATGCTAAACAGTTGTTATTAAAGAGTTGAAATTAATTCTCTATTAGTCTTCTTATGCTATAATGTATCATATACGCAGTTAATCTGTCAGTCAGTCCGACATGAGTGTCAGGTGAATTGGTGATTTCAGTTATGATCCACCTGTCCATCATTCCATCTATTTTATATTGTGTAAATAGGTGTTTAATGTAATTAAATGATGTTTACACAAAGAACAGATTCCAGTCAAAGCTCGTTATGTGGGTCAGTTCAAGGCCAGTTCAGTGGACACGCACACTAGTTGGATTGGCTCAGCCAATCAGAGACAAGAGTCTGCTGTGCTGAGATAGCTGACAGCAGTCATTCACTTACATGTGATCAGCGTTGAGAGTGGACAGTTTGTTTTGTATCCTCCACATACCCCAACCGCCACCTGCAGTTCTGTTACATCTGGCTCACCCTTCACCTGCAGCTCTTCTGTTTAACCTCCCACCTGCATACTAATTCCACTATCTCTGGAGGTGGCAACCAGACCCCTCATACTAACAGGCTACTCTTGCCGTATCTTCTCCAAGCGGTATTCGCCGCTATTGCATCATCAGGCACTCTATCCACAATCCACTCAACTTACAGACATAACAAGTTATGACGACTCTGCCTCAATACAGCGGCAATTCTGCCTTAACAGTTATGTCAGTCAGTCAAATATTGGCAATTCTGCCTTGACATCAGTCATACTGGTGATTGCGCCTCATAGATAGGGCATGTTGGCCATTCGGCCCTGACATCAGTCATACTGGCGATTGCGCCTCATAGATAGTGCTTCAGTCATACTGGCGATTCTGCCTCATAGGTAGTGCATGTTGGCTATTCGGCCCTGACATCAGTCATACTGGCGATTCCGCCTCATAGATACTGCATGCTTGTCTTCCATCTTACCACATTAACCTCATGTAGTGGAGGACGAGACCCAAGGAATGCCAAAGATGTATACTTATGTACTGTTTTATAATGCTAAACATTTGTTATTAAAGAGTTGAAATTACTTCTCTATTAGTCTCTTATGCTATAATGTATCATATAAGCAGTTAATCTGTCAGTCAGTCCGACATGAGTGTCGGGTGAATTGGTGATCTCAGTTATGATCCACCTGTCCATCATTCGATCTATTTTATATTGTGTAAAATAACTTTTATTGAGTGAAATTTGTGTTTTAATACAATCTTTTAGTTCAGTTTAAGTGTAATCATCATAAATGCAACGTGCCCTAATGTAATATGAAACATGAAATGTTTATCTACCGTAATATCTATGCCCATGAGCATTTCCGTGAGAACCTAATTAAGTGTTGACCGTGTTTTGATAAATGACTGGTAGTTGTATTTGTTGTAATAAATTAAAAACAGACCTGTTCTATATTATCACATTAATTATGTCTTCTGTATCAAATAGAGGGGGTGGAATAAAAGATAAATTAAAAGGCATATAAATACTATTTGTGTAAGAGGTAGCGGCCCCAGTCATTGGTCAGGTCAGCTCATTTCAACTGACCAATTGAATACTGTTATAAATATTATTGTGTGCATAATATAATTAAAGTACCTTAAACTAGCCTACTAATTCACAAATGTCATCGGTATTTTATTAGTACCACAATTTTAAAAAAATTAGTTTTGACGCCAATGGTTGTTTCATGAAAAAAATGTCCCTAGCTTTTGAAAAAAGGGTATCTAGTTTGTTTTGAATCAACAACTCATCTGGTTCACTGCTTTGTTTACTCCTTTTGTTGGAATGCAGGGACCTTATGAAGCAGGGAACCAATCTTATCAACAACAACAAAACGCAGTGAGGCAATACACAATGTTTTTATATACACATGAAGGTTGTTCAAGCCAGGTTGAATAATGTTAATGATGTCTGAGAGGTTTGGCATCTCAAAAATGATGGCAGTTGATACAGAAAAATGAGCAACTGCATTATAGAAAGCTCTTTTTTGACAAAAAATACTCCCAATGCAATTATAAAATGAGTATTTAGCCATTAAACAGTCCAGTTACCCCACCCCCTACCCCCAAGTTTTTCTCTATGTTCAGTGGGGATACCACCCCTTCTTACTTTTTGGAGGTCCTTCAGTAACCCGTGCCCTCGCTTATAGTGCAGTCTATGTTTTTGGACCCTGTTGTGTGCGAGTGTTTGAGGGAGTAGTGTATTTGAATTACAGCCAATTATGTTTGCCAGTGTTTCAAATTTTGTACAGAATTACACATAAGAATAATAAAATAATATATGAGAATTAAATAGGCCAATCATGTGTAAAACAACTACCTACTGCTAAATGTTGGAGTAAATGACAGCATGAAATAGTTTGGGTTGTTTTAACTGAGCAATTAAGTTGGTAACTAACTTTTTCCTGGAGAACAATTTACTCAATTTGCTGACACAGACTGCTGTAATAAAAAAAGTAATGTTTCTGACTTGAAATAATATTCAGTAAAAATTTAATACAGCCTTCACAAAACATATTTAAAGTCAGTATTCTAAAAGAAAAATATATAATCTAAATTTAAGAAGATCAAAACATTATTTATGTAAAAGAGATTCCAAATTCTTGGCACAGGATGATATATAGTATATCAAACAATTGATGTTAACAAAGTCTGAAACATGTATAAACATATAAGCATATTAATACTTTTTCACCCTAAGTACATATATTAATCGCAAATTTATATACTCACCCTAAATAGATATATCCAACCTAAATACATACATCCACCCTAAATAGAACTATTCAACCTATATAGATATATTTCACCCAAATACATACAGCCACCCTAAATGTATATATTCACCCTAAACAGATATAGTCAACCTAATACATACATCCACCCTAAATACATATATTCATCCTAAATACATACATCCACCCTAAATACATACATTCACCCTAAATATATACATCCACCTTAAATACATACATCCATCCTTAATACATATACTCACCCTAAATACATATATTCACCCAAAATAGATATATTTGCCTTATCTTCAACCTAAAACATGTAATCAACCTTATACATATATTCACCCTATTACTGACATCCAACCTAAATAGATATATTCACCCTAATACATACATCCATCATAAATATATATATATATTCACCTTCATACACACATCAAACCTAAATATTTATATTCAGTCTAAATACATGTATTCACCCTAAATAGATATATTCACCCTCATATATACATCCACCATAAATAGATATATTCAACCTAAATAGATATATTCATCTTAATACATATGTCCACCCTGAATAGATATATTCAGTCAACATACATATATTCACCTTAAAAACATATACTCGCCCTAATACATACATCCATCCTAAATAGATATATTCACCCTATATATATTCACCCTAATACATACATTCACCTAAATAGATATATTCACCCTAAATAGATATATTCACCTAAATACATATATTCACCTCAAATAGGAATATTCACCCTAAATACATACATTCTCCCTAAATACATACATTCACCCTAATACATATATTCACCCTAGTATATACTCATTCACCCTAATACATAAATTTACCTTAAATACATTTATTCACCCTATATACATTTATTGACCCTAATTCAGACACAATGGAATTCAGAATATCCAACAAACAGCAAAATCCATAAAGACATTACTGATCTGCTTTGAATAATTTTTCATTTTAGGCTGCCAAGAAGGTGGCAATTTCGAATCTTGCTTAAGGATCAAACAAAGATCATAACTAACTCTATTGCTTCGTGGGAAATTATTTTTAACTATTGCCAGTAACAATATACTTGGCATCATGCAATGTTTCCCAAAAAACATGTAAATTGATTGAGACATTATTAAGTGTAATAAGTTTGATTTTTACAACAATGCTGCTTGTACAGAGTAATACTATTAATTATAAATCCACAAAATACTCAAATTTATTCATATACTACATGTTGGATCAAGAATTATTTGTTTTCATATAAATACAATATTATTGTATGTGTTCCATGATACATTAATTTTACAGACCAAAGTGTGTTTCTTCATAGATATAAAAATAATAAAGAACGTTTTTACACAGTGCATAAAAACTACAACCCCTGAGAACTTTTTCATTCACTTTTCAATTAATTCTTGAAAAAACTACTCAATGCTCTCTAAAACAAGGTGAAAATATCAAGACCATGATACATCAGACTCTCAGCAGCCATGAGCAAACACTGTACAAAATATAATGACATACACATATATTATAATGCAAAGTGTTCCAAGACCTGAATTTGCTAAGATAAATTATCTAAGGACTGCTTTATATCAGAGGTCTAATATGTTTTAAAATCCAATGGTAGCCTAGAAAAAGAGCCTAGTAGTAGAACTTTAAATCAGTACCCCACACAAGGCAAAATTTCGTGTGCAGTTGTTAACTTTAAGATTTCCCTTTTCCCTAGTTATATCTAAATGGTTAAGATCTCCCTTTTCCCTAGTTATATATAAATGTGATCATAATTCTTTTAAAGTATAAAGATATAAAAAGAGTTTATCATAATATGTAGTAGAAAATGAGATATCAGACATACTCGCCTATAATCTGGGTGCAACTATAAGCAACACAGACCCTGATCTGACAGCACACGACAAACTGACAGATCCGGGTCTGTATTGAGTGATTGGTACTAAAAAGCATTATGCAACAGCATCTCTTAATCAATGTTTGAAGTTGGAACCAACCTTTATATATATATATGGATTCAACATTTGGCAGTCAAGACCAAACATTTTGGTAGCCCCTTACTTCAGTCACAAAATCTGGAATAACCTGTACTTTAGCAACATAAAATCTTTATGATTTCCCCTTACTCACATTGCAAAAGTAGACAGAGTTGTGTTTCTTCTCTAGATCTCTCATTTCCATGGGTAACTTGTCATTCAAACTCATCAGGAAATCCACATGCGAGGAACTATAAAACAAAATGAACTGATCAAGGCAGAACATCCTTTTCTAATACATTTATTTCTTTAAGAAAAAAAAGTCAGAATAGTTAAACTTATTACAGCAGTCAGACCATAAAGATACTACTTTCTTAAATCCATCTTATAAGTCTCTGACCTCAATTTTTCAAGCCATATAATCAAAATGAATCCTACTTCCTAAATAGAACAGACACAGATATCCTGATTAGAATTAAATGTAAAAATTAAATAAGATGATACATCAGTAAGGATAAGATGCAAGTGGCTTTACTTGATGCTTGAAAAAAATATATCTCATTTTCAGATTCATTCAAATTTTCTTACATGTCTTGGCAGTTTCATTAAGACTCACCTGTGTACATATTCTAATTCAGTTCTATCTGCCTGCCTTGACTGTAAAATAAAATAAACTTTAAAAAAATGCAAATTTAGACTTTGACATAAAGATGTAATGTACTATCTTGGCCTGGGGAATCATAAAATAAGCTGACCTTCACTTCAAACTGTTTCAGCAAAAGATATATTACCATTTGTAAAGTGTATCTGGCATCAAAGTTAGAAATTCCACTCGAAAATGGTTAAAAGAGTTCAGCAATTTGAACACACATAAATTAACACTAGAAATTCATATACATGTATATGAAATATTTTAATTACAACACTAGAAATACATATACATGTCTAAGAAATATTTTACTTACAACACTAGAAATATATATCCATGTCTGTGAAATATTTTAATTACAACACTAGAAATAAATATAGATGTCTATGAAACATTTTAATTACAACACTAATACAATTCCATTTGAGGCAAGAGATGAGCAAGTTTCCTTCATGAATAAAGGGAAAATGTTGGTAATGCCTACTGGTGGCAAGACTTCAGCCAATACACACCAATTAAACAAGTCTTATCAAGTGAAACTTGTATATGAATCTTATCTTTAATATTGGTTTCAGTGTAATAATCATAAATAAAACACAACCTCTTCATTCAAACATAAAAAGTGTCAGTTAAGCCTGAAAAGCATGTCTGAGATAACCTAAGTGCTAATAGCATTTATATCTGCGACTTGCAGAAGTGTTGATTGCATTGTTACAGTCAATTTGAATTAGACCTGTTTTGTATTATCAAGTTCATTTTGTCTTTTGTATCAAATCAAGTAAAGGAGGCAGAATAAAATTTTTTACAAGGCATGCAAATCCTACTTGTCTAAGGATAACAATCATAGTTGTTTGTCAACTAATTAAAATTCACCAATCAATCATTATTTTAAATATCATTATGAAACATGATTAAAGTATATAATATTAATTAGTGATTTATTCAAATCGTATGAAGTTTGTTATCAAGGATATAACAGTAACCAAGCAAAAGGTGTATTCTGTGCTTGAAAAGATTTATATCATAGATAATATTCATAATGGAGAAGCCAGATAAATATTTTTTTAAAAACTTGAAATTCCTGAATTAGCATTCAAAGGTTTGCTAAAGATGAGCAGAAATGTCATGATTTCATGCAGCCAATATTTAACTGATATAACAATATAAAATCTAAAACAAGCAGTTAAGTTTCAACATTTCTTGAAATAAATGTCACTCTTTTTTTATTAAAGAAAGACTCAACTTCATTGTTCACCCAATGGCCTTATACTGTAGCAGTCCAATAATGCTATCATTTCAGCCCACGACACTATAGAACCCACTGAGATGCTATGCACAAATTACAAATTTAGCCATTCCTTGACAATTTGTAAAAAAAATTCCAAAATCCTTGTTAACTCATTAACCACTGGTGCCGCATTTACACGGCAGGAGGTAGTAGCCTACTTCCGAGCTCTGTAGTGTCAAGGTCATGTAAGATACACTAAAGTGGGTAGTATTACAGAAAGGTAGGCAGATGTAGCTCTACAACAATACCAAATAATCTGGACATTCTAGTTGCAATACAAAATACAGAGGGAAAAACGTAATTTTTTGGACCTGAGTTTTTTCCACCCAAAATTCACCCGAGGTCAGAATCCGATTTTATGTCTGGATTTTAGACTTTTTGGCCTCAGATCTAAGGCAGACCGGTCTGAACTGCACACAGACAGGTGAACCTTTGCAAAATGTTGGGTAAGATGGGCATCTGGAATAAAGAGTGGTCTCGATATGAAAATGATGGGTCCGTTAAGCTAAAAAAAAAAAGAAAAAAAAAAAAAAAGAGAACTCCAACTTGTACCCTTCTGCTTATGCACGGGCGAAATAGCCAATGAAAAACAATGTTTCTAACACAACTAGGCATTAGGTTAACCAGAAATCTCTTGGAGGTCGATGTATTAGGATGTATTCAGAAACAGCCCCCAAAATGTGTTTCCTACTCGCATTTCAGGTGAAAACGACAAAAACCTCCAGGGGTTAATGAGTTAAGGAGCATTATTCAATACAAGACCATGTAAAGAACAGTACTGTTGACCATACCAAGCTATGCAAAATTAAAGTCTTTGTAAAATTTCGACAGAAAGAATGGAGAGAGTTACAGAGTTACTGTAACTTGTTTAACTTATTCATTAAGTCTAACCCAGAATACAGAACTAGAATATTAGCTTGACCCAGAATACAGAACTAGAATATTAGTTGACCCAGAATACAGAACTAGAATATTAGTTTGACCCAGAATACAGAACTAGAATATTAGTTTGACCCAGAATACAGAACTAGAATATTAGCTTGACCCAGAATACAGAACTAGAATATTAGTTTGACCCAGAATACAGAACTAGAATATTAGTTTGACCCAGAATACAGAACTAGAATATTAGTTTGACCCAGAATACAGAACTAGAATATTAGTTTGACCCAGAATACAGAACTAGAATATTAGTTTGACCCAGAATACAGAACTAGAATATTAGTTTGACCCAGAATACAGAACTAGAATATTAGCTTGACCCAGAATACAGAACTAGAATATTAGTTTGACCCAGAATACAGAACTAGAATATTAGCTTGACCCAGAATACAGAACTAGAATATGAAACAGTATCAGAATCATATAAGGTGTTATTTGTGACTTGTGGGTTTTACACGATGGAAATGCTGAACTGTAATGTGCTTAATATCATCAATTACTGTTTATGTAATTTGTGTACTCTTTCACTTAAGGTTACATATGTAATGTGAGATCTAACTTTTTCATAACCCTCATAGATAGATTTTTTTCCTTGACAAAATTTTATGCAAATATGCTGCATCCATTGTATATTATACTATAAGGACTCACATGCTGTTCTGAATGCAGGTATGAAGTGAGAGTTCAATCCACTTTCCATATTTTTCATTCACCGTGATGAGGGATTAGTGTTTAAATCAAAACATCAGTTCAGAAAATAAAATCCAGAAGTTAATAAGGTTTATGAAGCATGTACCATATATACTAGCATGTAAGTCACATTCAACTGCAAACTGCATAGAGTCAGATCTGCTTTCATATTGTCACCCAGCAGATCTGGGTCTATGCAGTTTCACAGGCCTAATCAGCAGAACCAGCAACATGCACACTGATCAACAGAAACATTATGCAAAGGCAGATCAGTGTTTGTGTTGCTTGCATTTAGACCCAACTTATATGTAAGTATATATAGTATTTTCAAAATTCACAGTTTTGACACCAACGCCTGTCAGGGATCTTTCAAAGTGTCTCCATCTGCTACAGTAAAGACAAAAATGACAGCCATACCTCTACTCTCAAGCACCTCTCAAGGAAGCCAAATGCCTCATGTTTCTTGAAAATACTGGTGATTCTGTCTGGTTTCTCAGGGTGCCTGGTACAATAAAAAGTATTTAAAAAGGGTAAATACGTGTCAATTTGGGCAATGAATTGGACATAACTGAATAAGGCTCCACAATGTGTTGATCTGGGCAATGAATTAGGCATAGCTGAATGAGGCTCCAGAACGTGTTGATTTGGGCAATGAATTAGGCATAGCTGAATGAGGCTCCAGAATGTGCTGATTTGGGCAATGAATTTAGGCATATCTGAATGAGGCTCCAGAATGTGTTGATTTGGGCAATGAATTTAGGCATATCTGAATGAGGCTCCAGAATGTGTTGATTTGGGCAATGAATTAGGCATAGCTGAATGAGGCACTAGAATGTGCTGATTTGGGCAATGAATTAGGCATATCTGAATGAGGCACTAGAATGTGCTGATTTGGGCAATGAATTTAGGCATAGCTGAATGAGGCTCCAGAATGTGTTGATTTGGGCAATGAATTTAGGCATATCTGAATGAGGCTCCAGAATGTGTTGATTTGGGTAATGAATTAGGCATAGCTGAATGAGGCTCCAGAATGTGTTGATTTGGGCAATGAATTTAGGCATAGCTGAATGAGGCTCCAGAATGTGTTGATTTGGGCAATGAATTTAGGCATATCTGAATGAGGCTCCAGAATGTGTTGATTTGGGCAATGAATTAGGCATAGCTGAATGAGGCTCCAGAATGTGTTGATTTGGGCAATGAATTTAGGCATAGCTGAATGAGGCTCCAGAATGTGTTGATTTGGGCAATGAATTAGGCATAGCTGAATGAGGCACTAGAAAGAATCTTTCTGCATCTGCATCAGACTTAGAAACATTTTTACCCAGACTATATTCTGTACACTTACATCAAATATAGTCTTAATTTTGAGTAAGATATTTTAACACATGATACTTTTTAAGAAACACTGAAAATCCTTCAAGTGTTTACAATACTGAATACAAATAAACAGAGCATGACTTCTAAGTTTATGTAAGAGACCTCTCCTATGTTTTATAGTAACATTGTACAATAATGACATTATTAATGTTATCTCTTCTTACAGTTTTTGCAATTCTTTATCCTCTGCATTTTTAAAATGTAGGTTTGATTTGGCATCATATTAGCCAGTACTGTGTTTATGTGCCACCAAATCCAACACATAATACTGTCCAAATTACAACTGCTATATAAATTCTATCAGCAGGAAATTGCGTATGGATTATTTTCAACTCCTTTTTAATAAAAACATATTTTAGATTGTACATTCAAATATCTTCCGAAAAAGAAATTTTAAAATATTTTCTTAAAAAGATGCAGGAATCAGGCAACAGAACTAAAAAGGCACAATGGTTACATCAAATAAATGCATACAAATTACCTAATATCAAACAATGATGGGACCAAAACTTTATTTGATATTTATAGAGATGACCAGCACAATAAGGTTTGATTAGTTTAAGATCACCCTTGTTGCAACCAAAATAGGCAGCCAGTTTGCAACAGAGGCCGTATTACAGAGTGGCCAACTTGGGGAAGTTCCATTGTACATGTAGATATAACAATACCAATTATTGGATCACATAATGTCACACAATAAGACAGAAAATTGCAACTCCCAATGTAACAATTCCAATTTTGAGAAAATGCTTTACAGTGGTCGTTCAGATTATGATAGAGCTTCCAACTTGGAAAAATCACATGGAAAACTGGTAGAATTGGTGGATGATGTTATGCACTTAATGCAGTCAATCTTTCAGTTGAACAAATGCAAATGGATGAATATCATCAAAAATCAAAGCTACTCTAAGTAATGATCCACAATTTATATTGCTTTCTAAAATCAACCTGCCTGAAATAAAATAAACACTTATTGTTATAAAATACTTCTGATATGCTAAAAGTTGACAATTACATTATTTATAACTTGTTAAGATAAACATTGAAAATTTGCCCTTGTAATGTAAAAGTCTAAGGGATTCAAATTCAAGATGAATTTTTGACCATGATAAAGTGCCGGCTACAACAGCAAGTGTGACATTGGTGGGAACATAAGGAAACAGGAATAAAAGTACACTGGTTACTCACTATAAAGTCCGTAATTATACCAATACCCCTCTTATAACAAAGGTACTGTGTATACTCACTATTAAGTTGAGTCCTACTGCTAACAGCACAGACTTTGGTCTGATGTTGCATAATATACCAGCTGATCATGGTCTATGTTATTTGCTCTACTGATTACTCCTAACAAGCTGCAAAGATCCAGATCTGCCAGTGCATTATGCAATGGCAGATCTGAGTCTGTGCATTCTGCAGCCAGACTCAATTTATAAGCAGGTATATGTAAGACCATGGATCCAGTTAAATTCTGTGAATTTTGTTTTGTTATTGTTACTTCTCTTATATGACTTAATTTATGTTTTGACACGTGAGAATCAATTATAATACGAAGTTTCATAATTAAAAACTACCATATATACTTGCTTATAAATCAAGTCAAGAGGCAAACAAAAAAATCCTGATCTGCCATCGTACAATATACCTGCAGATCAGGGCCTATGCTGTTTGTTCAGCTGATTACTCCTATCAAACTGCACATACAGATCTGCCAGTGCATTATGTGATGGCAGATCTGGATCTGTGCAGTCTGCAGTTGGACTCAACTTATAAGTGAGCATATATGGTATGTTTTGGTTTCTATGCACTACTATAACACAGCCTTGTTGTAACATTCCTTCTTGAAGAGGTTCCCTCACAGCATGGGTCATTGGTATAGCTCCCATAAAATAGTATAATAAAGGAGTACTGTAATAATGAATCTTTGCATACACATTCAAGGCACCAGTTTTTATTTCAATCTGATATACATTTATGACTGTTCTTTGAATCAATTATTCTTTTCAACTCTAATTATTAAAGTGAAAAAAAAAGAAAATGTCACATATACTTTGTTACAGAAATTACAGTGAAACCTGCCACCTGTCTATAATGACACATTCAAGAATCTTTTAAGGAAATCTATCTGTCCTTGGTATTCAGAACACCTGTCTAATGTGGACACAGTACACTTGTCTTTGCCACTTATCACAACATATAAAGGACACTTTACCAAGTAACCTACTGTAGACCTAACCCAAATTTCTCTACTTACATGCAATATGCACATTTTGGCAAATCTTGATTGAAAATACAAATGGGTATTAGTAAGAAAATAATCCATATGCATGTGTACACATAAAACTTCAAGACCTATTCAAGAGACTCCATATAATGGGGCACCTGTCTATGCCTTGACTTCCCCCTAGTGACAGGTTTAAATGTATACAAGTTTTACAACTATGACCTATATTTGTTTACAGCATTTTGTACATGAAAACATTCCACATCTGAATAAGACAAACTGTTCTCTAAACAAATACTTGCAAATAACATGGCAGCCAATTGAACAATCATCACTTTCTAAAACCTTTTTACTTACCTGAACATGGTGGTGTTGTTATGGCATCTCATCTCCTCATCATATGCCAGACAGGTCCTGTAAACATAGAAATTGACATCATAATCAGAAAACTGGTAACAATCAATCCATTAACTGGGTTAAAATAACCATACAAACTAACCAAACAGGTATTTCATTACAATATCCAAGTTTCTTTATTCAAAAATATGATCACATAAACATAAATTTGTAAGTACAAATTGTATCCACCATTTTTAATCCTATATTGAGTTAATTACATAGGCCATTGGAGATTTCTCATTTTACAAGCATGTGTGTGTTATGTACAGTGCAAATTATAGTGAAAACAACCCTTCATATCATATTGTAAAACTTAAAAAAAAAAACGAATCTTGAAAACTTGATGTTCTAGATCTTTGGAAAAATTACTTTTGGGAATGTGTAATATATCGCTTGTGTGCTTACTTGGTGTCCCCAGTTAATGTAAAAGGTGTAAATATCTAAATATGTCCTAATAAGTAACCCCCCCATATGTAAATCTCTCCTCCTATGAAAATGTCTTGCTGATCCCAGCATGCCTTGCTGGACAAAAGCAGCTGCTTAAACTAAAACATCCCATTTTATTGTAACTTACATTCATGTATGCCTGGTGTCTCATTATCACTTTACAGAATAAATTTATCTCAAAAACACATCATACATGTGCAGTATTCGGAATGACTCTATTGGGAGAAAGAATGCACTCAAAGAAAGGAACAAACTCGTTTTGCATGGACATATTTATGATGGGAACACTGTTTATGGCATTGTCAGTGTGCACTTATTGTTAAGATGTTTGTCCTCAGAACATTTACCCAAATGATAGCTATTTAAAGCATGACATGCAAACATGAGCCATCCAAAACTTCCATTAACTCATTATCCCAAAATGATGCATTTCTGCCATCACAAGTTAGTACCCTTGTTCTAAACTCTATGGCATCATTACACATTATAGTTAAATGTTGCTATTTTGTAGCTTACTCTTTTCCAGATGGAAAATACTAGAAGTGAAACAATACACCTGTGCTACATATCAATATGATTCATGATACAGAGCCTATAATACGATACATTATCAATACACATATGAACTTGATGGACTTTCCATCTTTAGAAGGACTTTCAGTGGTAGGTGGTGCCCTTTAATGTGATTTACTAGTTGTATATCCAGTATATAGATTACAGTCAGACATATACTTAGGATCTATTTATACGCTATTCTCATCCATGATCAGATAAAATATTTTCAAACAGACTATTTGTTAGTTGTTAGTGATTTTTATTCAACATTTTAGGTCATTCAAGGATGTTCCATTTGATCAGATGTAGGACTCACTTTAGCCACAAGAGAGAGGTATTTTGATCAAATAAATACCTTTATTTCTTGATTTCATTTCTTTTCTTCATTCTTATTTATTCAGTTTATCTTAACCCCAATAGGGAAAAATAGTTTTGCAGCATATGACCCCACAGGGCTTATTTCATTTAACATTTTATTATCATCACAGGAGGTAGTGTTAGTGTGAATGTGTGCATTGTTAGTGTTATATGTCAATAAAAATGTAATATTATTTGTGTATTTTCTGTTGTTTGTCCTGTCAGTGATTGTCGCCTGTACCAAACATTCACCCTCCCCTATCTTAAGTATTTGACAAAGTGAAGGCAAGATCATGACAGTAATCGTTTTTCCCTACTGGGGTTAAAATAAACTGAATAAATAAGAATGAAGAAAAAAAATGAAATCAAGAAATAAAGATATTAAATATTTGATCAAAATACCTGCGTTTGGTGGCTAAAGTGAGTCCTGCATCTGATCAAATGGAATAGTCTATTTTCAGGATTAATTTCTTTTACCTAATTTAAGAGGTTGACTACAGGTAAGCTACCTTAAGTTTCTTTTCACCTCTAACACCTGAGCCATAAAGATTAAGCAATGTAATTTACAAGAATTTGTTTTACAATCAATGTAATCAATTTAAATTTTGCCACGTACCTGTTTGGAGGGACAGCCAGATTGGTTTCTGAAATCAGCTTATCTATTGTCTTGTCCCATCTGTCACCACTGTACCTTTCCTCCACTTTTGGGGGATAGGTGTAGAACAAAGGGTACTCTTTGGGCTTGTTCTCAGCGGTAACGAACTCAATTCCTTCCCTATCAACAAATACATACACAGCAAATCTGAATGTTTTTTGTATTGACCCAAAATATGCATAATATTCAACACTGCATTATCAACTTCATTCTTCCTTTACCCTTCAGTCTATTTATACAGTCCTTTTTCATTACAGTCGAAAGGAGACATTTTTAAAAACTATGAAGATTTTTAAATTAGTACAATATGGAAGCTCGCGGTCATTAGGAATTTTATAATAAGCACAAATTTGCCACAAATGACAAAAGAATCCAAGATATGAAAAAAACACTTTATAAGTTAAATACTGGCAAGGGAGGCTACTCTGAGCAGAACTTTGAACAATATTACTAACAAAGTTTGCATAAAATTGGCACAGTGATTCTTGAAAAGAGGCTGAAATTATCTTATTACACCTGGTATCTAAGGATGCCAAAAGAAAGTGAAGAACATACCAACAAGAGGCTAAGTGGGCCAATGATTGCTCAACTAGTTGACAACTAGTTGTAGTCAAATCCAAAAGCAAAATCCAAAATGCTGTCGATTACATGCGATTAAAACATTTGTTTTCAAGGTTTCTCTAGTTTTGATGGCACATCAGCAACTTTGCCCAATACTGAAAGGCCTTTAACACAGTATGCATCTGATTAAATTCTATTTAGTGTTTTTTTTTGTCTGAAAGCCATTTAAAGAATTTCCTGGTTTTAGCAATGACAACCACATTTTAAGGTGAATCAGTATCATTTGTATAATCTGACAACACTTAATGCCAGAATGTTTCATGTCAAATTTGGCCAGATTCCGCAGAGCAGTTTCTGAGAAGTTTTTCTATTTTAAGTTATGACAGCCATATGACAGATCATCATCATTTGTAAAAAACCCAAATGGCCTTTTTCCAGAATGCTTTCTGTCAAAATTTGGCTGAATTCTGTTGGGTGGTTTTAGACAGGCAGCCATTTAAAGATTTTATATTTCCGTAATGGCTGCCAAATTTGACTAAGGATCAGCATCAATGTTAGCAACATTGAACATATTTGATGGCAAATCAGCCTCATTCATAACAAATAAAAGTTTAATATGGCAGGACAATTTGACATTTGCTAAATATTCTGCTTAGCAACTTTTATGAAGTCATTTAAAGATTTTTCTACATTTAGTCATGAGAGCCATATATGATGGTTGATCAGCATCATTTTGTACAAATTTCTTTCTGTCAGGTTCTGTTCACTATGATATGTAGTTTTTAAAATATTTTTAATTTTAGTAACAGTCACTATATCTGATGGTAAATCAGCATCAGTTGAACAACGGAGGTTTTTCTATTTTAAGTAATGGTGGCCATATTGAATAACAAATTGGCATGTATAGAACAAATCTGAAAGGCCATGATGCCAAAATGCTCCCTGTAAAATGCAAAGCCATGAGGACCAAAGCATCCAGATGTATATGAATGTCACTTCACCACATTATTCTATGGTTTGGTGAAATAAAATAGTATTTTTCATCATGAAATAAATAGACTCTTGCATTTGTACTCAATTCAAATTAAGTTTCTGAAACTTATCCAATAATTTCAATCTTTTGCTCACTTAGGTTCCAAAAAAGATACAAATAATTCAGCTCTTTTCATAAATTTCATTGAAATCAGCATACATATAAGGTCTTCAATATATGATGAATGTGACTGAAATCCAACGTACATTAGAAAAATTAAACTGGGGAAACCAAAGTTAGGAGAATGGGCAATTTCGGACCATATCTCCTGTAAATGATATTGAAAATAATGGAGATCCAAATCCTTCAAAGTCCCATCAACGTAAAGCTGCATTCCAAATTCAAATGAAATTCAATCATCCTTTGTAAAGTAAACTTAAAAGAACCAAATGGCAAGAGAAGAGACAGACAGACAGACAGACAAACAATCAGGGAACATAACTCTTGTAAGTATTGCAATGAACACTGGATATGGCAATGATTCAATGTCTCATACAATAAATCTGCATCCAAAATTTCACTGAGATCTAACAATCATTATAAAGTAATGCTGCAGAAACCAAAGTCATGACAACAGTTATGCTTGCAGTCAAGGGGTATAGCTCCAATAGATGATGTCGTTGAATGTTGGAATATGAGATGATTCAAGTTCTACTCAATAGGAAGCCATTTGTAAACTTTAGCCCAAATCTAAGGAAACATTGTAAAGTTATGGGACAGAAACTAAAGTCAGAAGCACAGGCCATCAGGGGAAACAAAATTCTGTAAAAGATGTTGTAGAAAAATGGAATCAAATTCATTCAAGGTCTCAAATGTCTCAAATGGCATGCCAAATTGGGCTGAAATTGAACCATTGATGATAAAGTAATCCTGCTGAAACAAAGTCACAAGGAAAGATAAGCATGGGGCATGACTCCTGTTAATGATGTTATGGAATGCTGGAAATCAAAGTCATTCATGAATATCAAGATGCATGGCAAAAAAATAATTGGCTGAACTCTATTCATTTTTGGTAAATTTACTAAAGAAACCAGGATCAGAAGAAAGTATATCTTTCAGAATCAGGAGAAAGTATATATTTAAGTAAACTATGTTTTTCCAAATATCTGATCACATTAACATTAGGAAATATAATCTGCTACCTCTAGAATCCAGCAATCCAGGAAACTTTTGTCTTTCAGATCTTCATATCATTTATGTAAAGGGAACTAATATCCTACTCATTACCTCCCCTACCATCGCTTGGTAACTTGTGGTTTTCAGTTTAATCTGAACAATAAATCAATTACGATGCTTGCATCTGCAGAGATGTGTTAGCATAATAGTACTGTGATCAGATAAGTATTCTTGAAGAAACACAATTTACAAAAAAAATATTTACTTTCTCCATCAGATACATTCCCAACAACATTAATATTAGGAAAATAGATAAGAGGAGGAGGAAATGCATGAGCATCCAAACTCTATCATCTGATGCTTTTGAGGTAAGATTATCTTAATTCCACATTAGAAGGATAAACCACCCTCCTAAGATGAAGGCAGTATAACCAATGGTCACATAACATGTGACAAAAACACCTAGATATGATGAAAAGAAGGATTATTCTTTACTGACAAAATGGTGAATCCAGTGAAAGCACTAAATTCACACCCATGAGGAGGATGTGCCAACTTCTGGTGGTCATCTGGGACACAGCCACTGGACCCACCAGATTTAATTCACATCTCTGTGATGTTAGATCTCAGAGATAAATATTGTAGAAGATTGACTATACATACCACCCAACAGATTCTCTTCAATCTCAGATTCAAAAGTAGCATTCAGTAGCAAGGCTCACAAAGATACCTCTAATCACATGAGTGGAAATGATCATGAGGAGATGGCTCTGATCTCATGAGTGGAAATGATTATGAGGAGGTAGCTCTAATATCATGGGTGGAAATGATCATGTGAGATAGCTCTAATCTCATGACTGGAAATGATCAAGAGGAGATGGCTTAAATCTTGTGAGTGGAAATAATCATGAGCAGATAGCTCTAATCTCATGAATGGAAATGGTCATAAGGCATATCTATCTTGTGACAATTAAATATACATTGAGGGTATTACCCACTTCAGCCATGCTACTAGGGCTTGAGGGAATATATCCTCTTTCCCTATCTTAACCAAGAGAAAAGGATGTTGTCAGGACTATTTCCTCTTCTCCATGTATTTTAAGTATAGCTTGGGAGCACAAAAAGGTTTTACATCACTGTTTCTCTCAATGTGTTGATGGTGGAGAGAAAGCAGATGACAGCTTTTTCATTGCCTACAGTAGCAACCAGTTTTTTTTTATATGAAACCTGGCTGTGTCATTATAATTACAGAACCATCTGATCTGAACTGGAGACAAATGGTGTCCAGTAAAAGGTGTGAAACTCACTCATTATGCATGCCAAGAATAGTGCTATCAGAAAAAATGTTGTGTAAGATGGTCACTTATGTGAGATTCTGGCCAAGGGCTCTAACTTATCAGAATTGAGCTAAGACAAAATCCTTCAAAGATTTCATTTAGGAAACAAGGTGAGTGATTTAGGCCATGATGTCTGAATGTCTTGGAAATAATGAAACAATATCAACTGATCATAACAGAAGCTAAATTTTCTTGTTGAAAAGCCAGAGAATAAAGTTACACAGCTGAGATATCGAAGCATTCAAAGAGATGATGTTGTTATCTCTGTACCAGTCCTTGAAAACCCTTCACTTTCACTAGTAAGACTTCAAAGTGGAGTTTCTTCTTACTTGTGAGGTTTACAAGATTCCCCCCAAGACTGAGGGTTGAAACTCTTAATATTCTAGCCTCTCCTGACAAGAGTCAAGCAATAAGAAGAAGCTTGTCTAGCCAAAGATGAAACCCCTGCAAGCAGGGTTGTCTGAGCAGATTGAATTTTGTTGAATTTAACTGGGATTTTCCTTGGGACATCTATGGCAATGTCAAGATCATTCATCCACAATTTGTCTCATCTGTGGGCCTAATAGAACAACATGGTCCCGATTTTCTGAATGATTCTCAGGATCAGAGCACTTACAGGAGAGGCATAGTCCCTAATCCAATCCTAACTGACTCCCAAAGCATCCATAATCCCAACCTTTGGATCTGGGACAAGGAAGCCTCTGGTGCGCAGTTTGTGATTTCACCTATCACAAAGAGATTTAACATCAGACAACATCAAAGTCTGCAAATCCACTAAAAGAGTGAAGGGAAAGAGACCATTCAGGATGCAGAGTCTGGCCCCTTCTTGACAGAGAATCAGCCAAAACATTGAGACTGCCAGCAATGTGTCTGATTTGGACTGCTGTCATGTACCTGATGTACCAGGATGAGCACAGAAACTCACAGATCAGGATGCATATGTTGCATGATTTTGTTCTCCACTGTTTCAGAAGGTAAATAACCAGTATATATCTGTTCGGCATTAGCAGGATCAACATCAAACAGGATCAATATCTCCCAGCCATGAAAGGTGTTCATTATAGCCTTATTTCCAAAAGGTTTATATTAAGTACCATCGTCACTGAGCTCCAATTGCCACTTATCATCATGAAGTGAGGCAACAAGGAGCCCCCCACTGACAGAACTGGCATTGGTACAAAAAGTAACATCTAATTAAGGCTTTCCCTGAGGAATTCATGCTGTGACCCATTGTTTTTCTTGCTAATGGCACAGGAAGTGTTTAATCTCTCATTAGAGATCAAAAGTTGTTGATCTAGATGACCAGAAAAGGGGAAACATTGAGCCAGCTTTGCCATCTGCAAATGCACATAACAAGGTGGCCTGGAAGAATCAAATCCTTCACTGCAGTAAGTAACTGAGGAATAGCCGAAACTCTCTTGCAGAAACCCATTTCCCATTTGAGACTCCCACTGACAGCTCCAAAATCCATGCAATTTATTTTCAGGGAGAAAAACTGATACAAGTCAGAAATTCCATACCCATGACTGACAAAGTGTTGGGAGAGATAAGATCTGACTTTTCTCGATTTACTAGAAAGGACAGGTGGATAGAAAGTGAGATAAGGTTATTCATATCTTGCATCAAAACAGAACATACCATGTGTTTCTGAAGGACACTGTCAAGATACAATTAAAATTGCTGTTGATGAGGCGGTCAAGAACGAGAAGATGGCACAATAAATTGTCTTTACATGCCCATGAGTTCAAAGCAAAAGCTGGAATGGCAGCTCATTGGCTGCTGGCTGGCCTACAAAGCAGATGAACTGGTTATACTGGGCTCCAATTGGTTCTGTATGCAATGGGAAAGGCAGCTAGTATGCAACATGGTCAATCAAAAGAATTTATCTAACAATTTGCTTGGTATCCACAACACACTGGAAGGTTGAACTGGGAATGTCGACAATTGGTATGGCAGCATAAGGTGATGGCATTTGTTAAGAAATATCAATCAGATCAGTTCCATATCCCATGTGCCCTTTCTTACAGTTCCTAAGGTCATGCTTTGGGTATACAGAAGAACTTGTGCCCTCATAACTGCCAAATATCACAAGGACACTCTCCCAGCAAATTCAAAGCAGTATAAGAAATGTCTAAAGAAGGGGGGGGGGGCAGAACCTCCCCTTTATGAAAGAAACTGTGTTGTCAACCCCAGAATTAACTCAGAAATATATTAGAGTGGCATAGCCCAGACACATCTGGCACCAACAAGTTGTCTACCTTGAGCTGCCTGCAGAGCTCCAACCCTCCAGACTCCAATTAGTGAAAAACAGGATAAAAATTAGTGAATTTTGAATGCAATTAGTGAAAAATTATATCATGACACTAACTCCATCCACTTCAATGGTCAGTACTGCATTATATGAAAATCCCGAAATAAAACTAAAACATATTCTTTACAATGATTACATGTACTACTTTATTTGCAGCCAAATTTACTGATACACACAAACTTCACGCTAATTGTCTTGATATGATGCTGTGGCACTCTTGAACTTCCTCAATCAGGCTATGGTAAATTTGTTTTCCAAACAGTTCAAGCTTCTTGCCTGCACATTAATCTTGGTGATTAAAATTGTTGCAAATTTTCAGCACCTACGGAGGCACTAAAGTTTGTCTTATTTTTCCTCACAATAGGAAATAATCTTTCACTGTCACTGTTGCTGATCTCCGACTGAGAAAGACAGGTTATGTTCAACAAGAAAGCTCACAAACAATGCTTCAGCACTGGTAGCATGCAGGACTTGAGTAGGTAGCTTAAAGTACTCCAAATCTGAAATTTGCTGCAGGTGCTATAGCAGTGTGCTTTCTCACATTGTTCTGCCACATGCCCACAGGGGCTCGTATTGTTACTTACAATTTATCTGTCATACATGTACTATATAATAATATTACTACATGGTACATGTATGACAGGTAAATTGTAAGCAACAATACCAGCCCTTGTGCGCATTCCTAAATGTAAAATTTGCAGCACACTACTGCGTGAAAAGCATAATGTACATTGATGTTTTGATGGCTGAATGCTAGGCCAAATTTTGGTGTACTCCATTCTATACTTCACTTTTTGTGGAATACAAATCTTTTTCCTTGGAGGTGAAAACATTTTAACTGCAGTGTAGCTTAATTACAAAATGGCATTAATTCAGAAGATGAAACATCAAATGGTGAACAATTAGTGGTGTCAGTGCATATGCAGAAAACTGAACTCAAGCAAATTACAATATAAGCTAATCTTTCAATCTCAGAAATTCCAACACTCAAAAGGCTGTCTTCATGTAGTTTCCCAACCTCTATGTGCTTTTTGCTACCAATGTGCTTCCTCACATCATCCCTGCCACCATGCCCAATGCTAAAATTTGTGGCACACTGTGCAAAAAGCATGATGTATATCAGTATTTGATGGCTGAATGCACGGCCAAGTTTTGGTATATTCCAAACTAAACTTCACCTTTTGTGCAATACATTTCTTTTTACTTGGTGGTGAAGACTTTTTCAAGATGTGATTCCGCACAGTAATTCAAATCAGTGTTGGCGGCGCATACACGGAGAAAAAAGTACTATTAGGCCCCAGGTTCTTTCAAAAGCATTTGAAAAACTACTCTTATATATATATATATATATATATATATATATATATATATATATATATATATTAAAATACACTAAAATGTGTGTTACTGGGCCAACTGTACAAATCGGCTATAGTATCGGCTAGCAGTATCAGACCATTCGGCAACTGCCGATATCACGACTAGCACTTAACAGGAAAATTTGAAATAATTGAGATTTGGGGAATTCATGATTTTTTTGCATGCTGCGTGAATCCGTGAATTGCTGTAGAAAGTCATGAAATTCATGCCAAAATCATGAGGGTTGGCAGCTATGCGCCTGGGTGTAATGGTAGCTGACAGCCCTTTCCGAAGAATCTTTGAAGGAGAGGTGCCATCGGAATGTCCCCCATTATACTCACAAGTGACGATGATTTCAAGTGGAGGTTTAATATGTCACCCTCCAATGATTTTGAAATACACTTAGAACAAGGCAACTGATATGACTGTACTTAATAACCTAGAAATTCTTGTATTTAGAACATTTAGTCATCACAATGTTCTAAAAAGAAAATAAATAATAAAAATTTCAAATAACAACCCAAAAATTTCAACAAATAATAACAGTACCCATTTTAATACAAATAATAAAATTCAACCACTGTCTGTGGCACAAAATACAGCCCACAAATATGGTACCAATATCACATGTGGCATACAAGGTCAGAAAACACAGTCCACAAACTTAAAGAAATAATATAAAAAAACTATTCAGTGAAACTTAAAAAATAAGATTAACAATCCTTGCACCAACCATAAAACACATTACACCACACTTATCAAAGGATGAATATAACTAACAACGATCCTGAAGGATTCAGTGAGGCAGTGCAGGAAAGTGTAGATTATGCCACAGCAAAAGCTTAAACTTGTAAACAGCCAGCAGCACCTAGTGGTGGTAAAGGAACTTAAATGTGTAAGAGCTTTATCTTTTTGTACGATACACCACTCCCTCGGTAACTCGCATTCTGATAACTCGCGAACCCGCTTATAATGCAGGGTCAGGCATGGATCCCATTTTCTAAAACCAGAAAATACCCCCAAAATGTATCCCTATTTCTTGAACCTGAAAAAAATCACAATCAAAATTGGTAACTGAAACATTGATATATAGCTAGTTTAATGGTTGAAAACGGTAGATATGACCTGGAAATTTTAATCAACATTTTGAAATTATCAACATTTAATAAGAAGTCATATAATTGGTTATATAATTGGTTACATTACACAATTAAAGATATTCAAGGAAATTTCGATCAATGAATATGTCACTTACACCTAGTGTAGGCAGTACATTAATATTTAAATACCAATTAAATTATTTTATTAAGTGCATTTTAATTCTATCTTTTGGTGCCTCTTAAGTGTAATCATCATAAATGCAATGTGTATTTAAACATAAAATATGTCAATCTACCGTAACAGCTATGTCCGCAAGCATGTCTCTGAGAACCTAATTAAGTGCCAACCATTTTTTTACAACTGACTTGCAGAAGTATTTGTTGTATTGTTGCACAGAATTAAAAGCTGGCCTCCTTTGTATTATCACATTAATTATGTATTTTGAATCAAATAAAGGCAGTAGAATAAAACAAAGTTAAAAGGCACGCAAATCCTACATACTTAAAATCTAGCGGCCCCAGTCATATGTCAGGTGTACTCACTTCATTTGATCAATCAAACACTGTTATAAATGCTACTGTGTATGTAACATAAACTACCTTCAATTAACTGACTGTGATCAAAGATAGCAAGGCAACCAAGCGAAACAAATACTTCGTAAAATAAAGAGCTTGATTTCACAGATATGGACCATTGTGGGCAAGCGAGTTTCAGAGAATTCCTGAACTGGCATTAGAGATATCCTCAAACATAATAAGAAGTTTCACTATTACTTTCAATGAAATCATCAATATTGTACTAATTGAACAATACAAAAACTGAGTTTCAACGTAGGTGATTGTCTCACGAAATAAATGTCGCTAGCTTTTGAAAAAAAGGAATCTAGTTTGGTGGCGTGTCAACAGTTAGTCTAGTTCCCTGCTACTTTGACTCCAACTCGGCAGTATACTATTATATACCACTCCAGGAACCAGACTAATCAACGAAACAAAAAGCAGTGACATAATACACAGATGTTTTTGCTAACACATGATGGTTGCTGAAACCAGTTGGAACGATCTTTCACATATAGAACATTTTGAAAATAAATGTTATTTATACAGAATAACGAACAACTTCATTAGAAAAATCGTGTTATTAACAATTATTATCGACATGATTGTAAAACAAGGATATTAAACAGCCCAGTTCCCTACCCCCCCACCCCTGCTGTTTTCTCGATGTATAAGCGGATTTTTTCAATTTATGGAGGTCCCTCGGTAACTCGTGCCCTTGCTTATAGTGTGGTCTAATGTTTGTGGACCCCATTGTGCGCGAGTTATCAAGGGAGAGGTGTATACAGGTGACAAGGATGAAATTTTCATTCTGTGGAATGTATTCCATGGAGAAAGACCAATCAGGAGGCATAATTCCTGTATGTCATGAAATTTGAATCAAATTATATCAATGTCTTCTCAACATAAAGCTGCATTCCAAATTTCACAAGTTTAGTTAAAATCCAAGAATCAGCTGAAGAAAGCAAAGTTACGAAACCAGACCAAATGAGACAATAATTCTTCTAAATGATGACATAGATGACTGAAAATCCTCTAAATGATGATTCAGAGATGACTGAAAATCAAACTCTTTTGATGTCTCATCAATAGACAGCTAAATACCAAATTTGCTTCAAATTAAAAAATTCGCACAAAAGTTATTGTGCAAAAAAACCCCCCAAAAATATAGACTGATATCTGGATAGCTGGTTATTCATGACTAATCAGATCAGCGAGTCACAGCACCTATAGCCTCACATGGAAAGCATGCACAACTCAGTTTTTTGTAGTGTCCTGTCCATTCAAATACACAATAAACAGAAAACCTGTTGAAGGTGACTTACCACAACAGAGGTTTCTGCTGGCCATCAACATGAATAGGGAAGAGTGACTGTACCATTACAAAATGATAGCTATTTTTTTTTTTTCAGTTGTACTGATCAGAAAGGATCTCATATACCTTCAGATCAATTATTTTTAAAACAAAATCTTTTAAGAGTAACTTTTGTTGATATAAATCTTGCTGTGTAGTTGTTTACTGTTTTTCAGTCTGGGTCACGTCTTGCTATAGATGAGTATAATGACTACTGTATTTGCCAACCTATAAGTCGATGCAGAAAATAAGTCGAATCAGCAAATTTGGCAAATTTTCCATCCTTCCATCCTTCATCCATCATCATCCATATATAAAAATCAATGCTGAGTATAAGATGAGGCCAGATCAAAATACTTTGGATTGCGGTTACTATAAAGATTGAAATACATTGAAAATCCAAAATACACATGTATTTACATGTTCTCTGTGTATATATCAGTGTAAACACAGTTACTATGATTTGTTTTTGCTTGAATAGTATTAAAGAGGAAAATAAAATATGATTGGAGCACTTTTGATACGAATTATTTACTTTTTTCCTAGTTAAAGCACTCATCAATAGGTCATACTTTATTGGACAGGTATAATAAATGGCTGATTATTCATTCTGGAATGGAGGTGGTATGATAAAGATTCATTGTTCCAGAATGGAGGCAATCTCCGGAACAGATGGTGTAAGTAGGTTTAATTCATCTTAATCAAAAGTTAAAGTAAATATATAATATAATTTCAGCAAATACTTTTGATCCTTTTTACTCTCATTCTGTGTATTTATTACTATGATTCTCATTTTATCTTACATGTTGAATCAAGTACGACCCAGTGATGCCATTACATGCATTTAGCTATAAATAGGAAAAAAGGAAATAATTTACATCAAAATCACACCATATTTTATTTTGCTTTATATTATTATTCAAACAAAAACAAGTAATTCCTGTGTGTACACTGGTATAATCACAGAGAACATGTAAACACGTGTGTATTTCGGTAAGTATTTCGGTTTTTCAGTGTATTTCAGTGTTTCTAGTAACCCCTCAGACTGTCGTTTTCACTTCATTCAACAAAGCATCGCAAATTTTATCCTATCTGTAACTCAGTAACCTTTCCAATCATGATCATTAAATGTAACTAAAAGTACCTAATTTGTTTCACACAAGTATTTTAAATGTATTATGTACTTTTAGCTACATATAATGATGCTCACCTGAAAATTTGGTGAGTTACAGATAGGATTAAAAAATTTGTGATGATGTGTGAATTAAACTATAATAACTTCCGGTTTCATAAATATTAAAAGTATCACTTTATGGTATTTCAGATTACCTGCAATAAGGAAATTGCCTCATTAATGCTAAAATGCTTTTTCCAGTTTTATGGGGAAGAGAGATACAGAAAAAGGGATGCATATGTATTCCATCGCATTTTTCTTCTTGCACCTCATGATTGAGAGAGAGTTCAGCTCTTCATGTGTTTTCTTTTGTTTTCTTTTTACCATATTGCCCTGTTTAGCTGAAGCTTTTGTCAAAGAGAGAAAACATTAATAAATGAAACAGTAAATTTAAATTATGAAAATACATACGATACTCCTTTAGGGTTTAAATATTCACAATAGTTATAGACACCATATAGGTTAAATCCCAAGAATGACCATTTCGCATGCTGTCTATGCTATTCTTTGCAAGTACATGTATAATGACCTCTCCATTCCCAACAAACAAGATTTTTTTAAAAAGTGCGTGTAAACTTCCTGTACTTAGGCGGCAATTGATTTTTGATCTTTGCTCATGCTATAAATTGCTGTCAGTTCCATCAAGGCAAGTTCAAAAGATGTCACTGGCTAAGAAATTCACACAAGTTAACACCTGGCATTCCTTTCATTATATGGTACAGTATTAATAAAAAAATACCCATGGGTAGCCTCATTTCCCTATTGGTAGCCATGCTAATTTGATTTGGTCTGCCAAATTCTTACCTCAAACAGGTTTAAACTTGGAATGAATACAGATGTAACACATAATTAGCATGTAAATAACACTACGTGTGATTCTTGTATAATGGAAGTGACAACAAAAACCTAGAAGGAATCGCTTACCTAGTGGTAATAATTGATAATGGAATATGGTACTGCACTTGTACATGAGTAAGATCAGTCATCAGGTAAGCGAACAATACAGATTTACAATCGTGATGACATATCTCTGTCTGTTTGTCTGTCTCTCTCTCAATGGAGCATTTATATGATCATTAGGTGCGGGAAGAAAATTGTGATGGAATGTCTTTGTCATGGTTTTTCATCTTCTAACTTGTAAATTCTAACGCACATATATGTAATCAAATTTAAACAACATATATGAAAAACTGCGTACATTACTGGTACATGCTGCTTTAGCGCAATTACATCTGATGTATGTTTTTTAATACTAATGATCATGTAATTGTTTAAAATACTTAATGTGGGATCCTATACTTTTCATACAGGATCTCTTCCCCAAAATGAAATATTTTTTACACATTATTTTTCGTATTTTTGGTGAATTATTTTCCATACGAAAAATATGATAAAGCGATTCGGATGACATAATCCATATATAAGTCAATTCAGAGTATAAGACGAAGCTAAGATTTTCTGTTAAAAAACTATCGTCTTATAAGCCAGCAAATATGGTATATACAGAATATTCCTATTTTCCAGTTTACTTTATTTGCACTTCTCCTACATACCGAATGTTGTCAAGTTGTATGTGATTAGTTAAACCTCTTCAGAGATCATGGAGCACAAATTCAGGTTTTCTCAGCATGAATTCATATGAACCAGAAATGAACATGTATACTAATTTTAATGTTCTGGTCTTTTATTTCTGACAGTGAATTTCACGAAACTCTCACACTATCTTGCAAGTTTTGCTCTGTTTTGCACTACTGATGTTGCAACTGGGTTGGCATCTAAGTGAGTCAAGTACATAAATGCCAACCACCCAACCCCAAGATATAAGCATAATTATTGCTATTATAAGAAGTTAAAAAGCATAATTTGGATGTAAAAAGTGTAATCCATATATTACATGCCAGAATTACAGCACATGTAAAAGAGATACATTTTTACTACTAATCTGATTCTGCAGTTGGTTGAAATTCTTGTCACAAAGGCAAAATCCACTGGGATCAGAACCAGAATACAAACACAAAATATACTGAAAAATTATTTATATTCAGCACTCACTTCAACCAGTCTACATGTGCAACTTCAGGCTGAATGATCATGAACTGGAATTCTGCATTGATCATGGTCAGGTGCTCCAAGTGCTGTATTACATTGCTCTCATATTCTTCTTTTAAAGTTTGTAAAGTGCTGCTGATTTGTCACTTTTTCTGATCTGATGTGTTTTGAAGTTTGAATAGATCCATCTACTCTAACATTTTCCATCATATAATATCCACATCTCACACCATAAAACATTTCATTTAACATCTGGCACCATTTTATTTAGAAATATAGCTTATCAATAAAATGAATCTGTTAGGCAAAGTTCTTTTTTGAAGAACCCCGTCTGTTTCTTAGAAATGGAGTCATATACAATTGCTATAAATAGCAAATATGGAAAGTACAATTACGATATTCTCACTGAGCAGTCACCTTTTTAACCATATTCTCAAATTTATGAGTGGAATCAAAGTGATGATAATAAATGACAAAAACAACTTTTTATTGCTTTATTTTTATTTTATCTTTTAATGTAGCAATGAGCATAATCATATGCGTCTCACATAAAATGTAATTTGGTGAAAAAAAGTGTAATGGTTGGCATGTATGCATGTGACCCATGACCTTTTAAAATGCGGTCCATCTTACTGGTTGGCATGTATGCATGTGACCCATGACCTTTTACAATGCGGTCCATCTTATTGGTTGGCATAGTAAAGACAGGTAAAAGTACCAGAATTAGATACAAGAAGCAGAAGTACCTGTGTGAAACAAAACTACAAAACACAAAATCATTACTTTGTAAAGGTTTATAAGTCTGCAATCGATCAGCCCATGAATTCTGCCCTCCAAAGGTGAATAAATTAAAATTGATAGAAGTCACTGAGAAAAGCAAATCCACTATCAGATGAGCTCTGTGGAATATCACCATCTCAACAATATCCTTTTTTATATCCCACACCTGAGAAAGGTAACCTGAGACATTTCTGAACATGTGGTCAAAGTAGTATCTGACAAATTTCAAACTATTGCTCACTTACTTTGAGCTAGACTTCCATGAAACCAAGAGGTTGACACCTTCTACAGTAATTGATCAACTTAATTATGAGGCACAGAACATAACGAAGACCATGTCTCAAATACAACAAAGTTCCAAGGACACCAACCAATCAGTGTGAGATACTGTTAGTTTTTACTCTGGGAATTGCTATTTTTAGGTTAGGAATTTACAAAAGGTCAAGCCTTCTGCTGTATATCATCAATCAATTATAAAATTGTGCCATGTATGCCAGGAATGAATTTTGCACCAACAACATATACTGCATGTTAAAAATGACACATAGAACAAATGATTCTGTACCAGCTTTCACAATTACACATAAATTAGGTACATGATCTAGTTGTAGATCCCTCTCACCTTGGTGGCATTTCATTCACTCCAAGAAATGGACAGGTCATCTCCGGACCTAGGGTAGACTGATACTGGAAACATTTCCAGTATGGACGCAACATCTTGATGACATTGAGGATACTCTCTGTAACACTGGAATGAAGGAAACAAGTGAAATCTGTCAATGATAAAGTTTAAGTAAATGTACCTTTTATTATCAGCCTAAATTTTTGTAGCTAAATTCTTTATTATGCCACCAATGAAATAGCAAAAGAGGCATATAGTTTTACTGCTGTACATCCATCTCTACATCTTTATGTTCAGAATCCATTTAAGTGCAACAGCAATAAATTCAACTGAACATGGAAACTGTTCCCCTCTAGGATTAGAATAAGAAACACATACAATGCAAACCAAAACAAAATTATCCTACAGATTTATACCATATGACATCAACAGTGCAAAATGTAGCATGTGTAATTAGTTCCACCCAGTTGGGAATGTGAAAAGTTTCCATTCAACAAGAGTAAACAAGTAAAATAGCATGTGTAAATAGTTCCACCCACCTGGGCATTTGAAAAGTTTCAACAAGTGTAAACAAGTAATGATGAGCTCATCTGCAATGACCATGGTAACCAACATACAGATTAAACTTATATTTAACTACAACAAGTATCTGTTCACTTAGCATAATCAAATTGTATTCTTTTCTACTTCATTAAATCTATTCCTTATCTTCTACTGATGAACTTTATCAACATTGTACAGCCATTTGCCCCAGACAAAGGGAGTGAGAAAGAAACTCATCCAACAATTGGACTACAAGCTATCTGTGTGAACATTAATTGCTAAAATATCTTATGCTAAATGCCCCGTTTTATGTGCGCTGTGTCCAGAGTGCATGCTAAATCCTGTTTTTATGTGCACTGTGTTCTGAGTGCATGCTGAATGCCCTATTTTTTATGTGCACTGTGTTTTGAGTGCATGCAAAATTCTGTTTTTATGTGCAGTGTCCTGAGTGCATGCTGAATGCCCTATTTTTTTATGTGCACTGTGTTCTGAGTGCATGCAAAATTCTGTTTTTATGTGCAGTGTCCTGAGTGCATGCTGAATGCCCTATTTTTTTATGTGCACTGTGTTCTAAGTGCATGCTGAATGCCCTATTTTTTATGTGCACTGTGTTCTGAGTGCATGCTTAATGCCCTATTTTTTATGTGCACTGTGTTTTGAGTGCATGCAAAATTCTATTTTTATGTGCACTGTGTCCCGAGTGCATGCTGAATGCCCAATTTTTTATGTACACTGTTCTGAGTGCATGCAAAATTCCATTTTTATGTGCACTGTGTCCCGAGTGCATGCTAAATACCCTGTTGTTTTATATGCACTGTGTCCTATTTAAATGTACACTGTCCTGAGTGCAACATATTTAGAAAGTGATAAGAGGGGCAGATTCAAATCTTAATGGTAGCAAAGTTACCGTTTTCACTGAAAGTTGTAACAAAAGTTTGTTATCAAAATGCACAATTAAAAAAATGGTATTTATTTACAAAACTTCATAAAATGAAAGTAGCTCCTGTGCACTGAAATGCAAGTTATATTAGTGCATCAATAGAATCTGTGTAGGCCAAAAGGGCAAAGAAAAAGAAAACCACAACAAGAATAAATCGTAAATAACAGCTGTAGGGATGTCCTAGTCATACACTAAAGAAACTGCATATATAGAAGAAAAGCAACCTAATTTGTACTTGGATATTAAAGTCCATTGTAATAACTGGGAGGGATGGACAGGATATAGTTTGCCCATAATAAGTTCATATTTCTTTGTTTCCATATGATAGTTTTATTTCTTCCACTAATATGTTCATAACTGAACACGTAATAGATTAAGAATAGTAACATCAGTTCAATTTAAGGATTGTATGATTATACAACAATCAATATAGCTGCATCACTTGCAACATGTCTTGGGTCCTATCCACCCATGCAAATTAGGGGAATAATCCTGTTCCAATGACAACAGCATGAAACAAACAACTTAATTTTAACTGTATAAACAAGCTTACATGACATCCAGTGTACATTTTGTACAATAGTAAATGAGGTCTATGTAATGTTGATCTGTCTGAACGTAACCACTTTTCCACCAGTTTCTCCACTTTCTTAATTTCACTAATTTATAGCATCACTTTTATATCATTATAAGTTTTGATTTTGTTAAAATAATGACTGTGGGTAGATGAGTACAGCTACCTTGTATATATAGGTGTGTATGTAATAAGTGATTTATTATAACATTAATGAATGTTACCACTAAACAATATTGTACATGTGGTACATGTGGTTAAATAAATTATGTGCTTTAGTGACCACATGCCAGAATGAAGGTGCTAGGAAACCACTGAACTGCAATATGATATGAGGTAATAAATATCAATGACAAAAGCTTGTTAAGTTTTGCTCTCTCTTCCCCTCCCTCTCTCTCTCTCTCTCTCTCTCTCTCTCTCTTGCTCTGTATATTAATACCACACTTTTAGCTTAAAGCTCATATCACAAATTTTTATGAGTGTAAACACTGATTTGTGCTGCCATTAAGCACAACATTTTTTGGACTAGCACCACCTGTCTGACTTTGTCTGGGTGGGGCTATCTGCTTGCACGTCTGCATGCGTATGAAAATGAACTGAGCAGATTTTCATGCCATTATACCGATTTTAAATTTTTTCCCAAATTAATGAATTATTGCACTTAGCCTTTATGGTCTACAGTGGGGGTATATCAAGTTTATTTATTTCCTTTTTCTTCTAGCAATAACTATACAGCACAAGTCTGATACATGTGGGTCTTTTTAAAAGAAACTAGAAATTTATTCATGAAACACCAATGTCCTACCATGGTACCTGAAATGGCCTAAATGCAAACCAAACCAACTGTGATGCACAAACTGAGAGATGAATGACTGGACGAAGAAGAGTAACACTATATATCCCTACCACTATTGCAGTAAAGTATATCAAAAACAAAAAACAACAACTAACTAGACCATGTACATAAGGCCAAAAATAAATCATGGAAAATTTGATAACACAATTAACTAATATCCTGAGTTTTACTATTTAAAGGAATCTGATTATGAAAACAAAAGTTACTGCCAAGAACATCACTCGTTTCAGATAGATGGACTTAAGTTTACACATTAAAACCTATATTTCCATGCCTTTCATCTTTGATGATGATGAGTGACAGACAATGAGATTGCAAGTGTCACAGTCATTACAAATGCCATGCATGATTATGGGAATTAACAGAATAAGAGATGATAAGTGTCACAAACATTACAGAGGCCATGTATTACCTGTCACAGGGCTCTTCCATTGGAGGCAAAATGGGGCAGGGATCTCCCAACAAGGACCTTACAGTAAGAGCTATTCCCTCAGTAAGGGACTTCATGCAATATCCTCCCTAGGAAAGGAATACATCAAGATTTGATAAACATGTTTTAATCTTCAAAAAGAAATATTTTTAAGACTCTATGTCTGATAACAAGAATCTACTTGAGACTGTGCTTCTCATTTTAAAAAAAAAGAAATTCTGAAAATGATATTTAGAAAAATTAACAATATGCCAAAACAATTAAAATCATGAAGTTATAAGGTATACTGCATTGCTCTAAACATAACCCACAGACATCTATACCATGTGAAGAGGTGACAGGATAGTAGCAGGTCAAACAAAAATTTGGTACCATTAAATCTGAAGGGGGAGAGGTGTATCCCCTCATATGTACTGTAAATCACTATAAACTTATTTATGTCAAGCTTTGAGGTTTTGTTAAAAGATGCATATCCATGTGTACTTACTTTTGTAGCTTTCTTATTTAACAAAACCAAAAACGAACAAAAAAAATTAAAAAATGATACATTACTGAGCAACAACATATATTAATACCATAAATGATACCAGGCTTAATGCATACTGCAGTTATTGACTAGATTAGTTAAATTGCTAACACTTACATTATGGTCTTAAACAAAGTAATTGAAAGAAGTGAAACCAACAAGTTTAGTCAAATTCAACAAACAATTTATTTCCCTAAAATAGAGTAAGAATTTAAAAAGAACTTGCAGTATTGTGCATTAAATCCCAAGTAATCCTAAATGTTCTATTACAAGTCCAAAAGTATAGAATATTCTGAATCTGCTGATGTACCAAGTCTTGAATAAGTTGATGTACCAACAGTCTTGATGTACCACAGTGATATGATCAGGAGTGTCTTTAGATGAGTCCTCACTAATCCCGAAGTAGTGTTTTAGTCCAAAAAGTCAATTAGCACTTTGTAATTCTGAGTCAATAATTTAAATAAATGATTCCTCTTAAAATTATACCTCTAAAAGTGATTCCACAGACTGATATTAAAAATGAAGGAATAAGTGTTCACCTAGTCCTTTATATACTAACTGTCACCTGACATATGACAAACAAAATGCCCAGGATGTGGGTCATTTCAAATTGAAAAATTACATCAAATTCGTCAACAAGGTCAGATCTTGAACCTAAATTCAAGTAAACATCATGACACAAATCATGTAGACAACAGAATTTCCCAGGGAAAATCCTGGTCTTGAACTTAAATCCAAATAAATAGCTTTCAAAAAACATGACAAAAGTCAGGTAGGTCAAAACTCTACACTCAATCATGGACAAGGTTAAGCACAAAATATAAAATTAAATATACATAACACTTGGCATTAATCCAGAAATCTGAATCAAATATGATGCTAACAATCCTTTTGCACATATTTAAAATCAAAAGCTTAATGCCACTGCTGTAATTATTCATTGTGAACAGAAAGTGGTAGTGCTTTGATGTTTACAAACCACATCACTGGGAAAGGTGGCTATCTCATTTAAAGGAATTGGCTTTGCACCTTTGAGCCAGACACATGCATGGAACTCCTGATTTATATCAACAAATTCTCCAAAGTGAAACTCAATCAGGCATTCATGTGTGATATTCATCCCAGGTGAATGCTCAGCTAAATGAAATGGAGGACAATGGAGATTTACTCTCACTCAGACAAGATCTCAATCTACCTGAAAACACATACCCTTAAACAAATTAACACTGAAGGATAGTGGAGATTTACTATCAGACAAGTTCTCAATCAACCCAAGATCATCTACCCTTAAGCCAATTAACACTGGAGGAAAAGCGGTGATTTACTATCAGACAAGTTCTCAACCAACCCAAAAACATCTACCCTTAACAATTAACACTGGAGGAAAAGTGGATTATTACTATCAGACAAGGTCTCAATCAATCCCAAAACATCTACCCATAACCAACACTGGAGGAAAAGTGGAGATTTACTATCACATCAGGTCTCACTTAATCTCAAAACATCTAACCTTAAGCCAGTTACCAAAAAGTGGAATATCTCCTCACGTGACACAGTATCACTTTAAATGGATACAATTAAAATAGGCCTGAAGACAATTGGACTAATCTACTGACTGTTTATTCAGGAGTTATATATATATATATATATATATATATATATATATATATGAAATATACCTAGTAATACTGTGCTTGTGTTCCATTTGCTCACTTGGATAATGAAAAGTACTTGTTGTCAATAGAATTTAAAACATGTAGTGAAAACTTTCTTTATTCAGCAAATGACTTAATATTTAAATCAAACATGGCAATTGCTTTCACATTAATCTATCTGTACAGTATGGAACAATGTCTAACTGTACAGAATACAATGCCTAGACATTTGCATTTTGTTTGATTACATAAAGTTTAACTGCATATTTGTTTTGTTTTTTAATAATATATGTTTGTTGTGTAGTAAGGAAGGACATTAGTAATTTTAATAATACAGCTTTATATTACTTTCGAGCTTTCAAGTTTATAAAAAATTTTGCATTTAATTTAAATGCAGTCAATAAAATTTCCACTTTTCCTCATCTTGCATTAACACATCACGAAATATATACAGTACTATAATCACTGTTGGTCTTAAAATAAAACTGCAGAAGTGCATGCTTTGAATATCAGATTGGTTCATATTTTGTTGGGACTTTAAACTGTCTAGCTTGCTCAAAATAAAACACAAAATTTGTTACCCAAATAAATTTAAAGTGATTCACAATATCATCTGCTAAATACCATATGTACTTCTCGAATCCAGCTACAAACTGCACAGTCCCAGATTTGCCATCACATAATACTCAGGCAGATTTGGGGTTTTGCAGTTGTCAGGAGTAATCAGTAGAAAGTAACATATCCTTATCTGCTGGTACACTATGTGATAGTGTTGTTTGGACTTGACTTATAAGCAATTATATACAGTATTTTACAAGGTATATTAATTGCATCTTGATTAATGAACCAAAGGATTGTGAAAATACCCAGTACTAC